>VURO01044155.1:0-19774 GCA_015108175.1 Pelvicachromis taeniatus | reverse complement strand
ATTTGTTTTCACCCCCCCCCCCCCCCCCCGGCTCATTTTGCACCCGTCTAGATGTTATCCTTTTGACGTTTGTTTAGTCTGAAGGGCTTTTTGCCGCAGGTGCTTTAGGATTGCTTCAAACTTTTCTTGACTGACCTCATCTTGAACCTCTGTCCTCTCCAAACTGCCTCTGAGTAAAGAAGCGTTTTCCCACACAAAACTCTGCGTTTATCCATTTCAGCATAGCAGAAAGACAGAAGGAAAAAGATTAGTCTTTTTGGAGTTTGGTGTTGAAGAATTTTATTCACCCACACCCCATTCAGCGCTTTTGAAATGAACAGGAGGTTGAGTCAGCGAGCATGAGCAGCAAACTTAGTCTGGTCAGGAGTTTTTCATACTAGAGAAGAACGGCGGGATGGGACATTTTATATGAATATTGGTTTCAGATTGGTCAGTACAGAACAGATCACTGGCTGATGATGCTTTAAAGGTGTGCACTGAGATCACAAGGATGGCAGAAGAAAAAACAGATTCGGGTTATGTGATAGACTGTATAAAAATAATGATAAAAAGAAGAAAAAAATAAATTAAATAACAATAATAATAATAAATAAAATGATGACAACATGTGTATTCCCTAATCAAACTGTCTAGGATAGCAGGATTATCAGCAACTTCCTTTTGAGAATGAATTTTGTAAAACTCAAATCCTTACAAATGATAAATTATGTCTAGTAGCTGAGGTCAAACTGAATGAAAATATTATGTTTACCTTACACATTACATTCTTTATACATATGCATTATATGTGTTTTTAAGCATTGTGCATGGGTTGCTGTGTTTTATCATTTTTAATCTAATTAAAAATCTGTTAGATTTTTTAGTTTTGTTGCATGTTTTTTTATTGTATTTACTGTTCACATGTTCCTCCGCCCCTCCTAATCACTAATTTGCTACACCTGAGCAGGCATGACAGCTTATAAGGAAAAGAAAAGGTAGAGCAGAGAAGAGAGAGCGGCAGAGGGAAATGGCGTTTCGCTTCTCAGAAGTACTACCTGTGGTGTCCACTTACATATGCATGTGTACATAATCTACATTTGTTGTGTACCCTGTGAAGGTAGCTCAGTGCTTAAGTTTATTAGTCATATAGGAGTGGCTCTTATGACACTTTTTAAAATGTACATTTAATGGATGTTACGGTCATATTTTATTTAATTCATTTTTTTTTTAATATAATACCAAAGTGATGCCATCCATCCATCTTCCTCCACTTATCCGGGGCCGGGTCGCGGGGGCAGCAGCCCAAGCAGAGGAGCCCAGACCTCCCTCTCCCCAGCCACCTCCTCCAGCTCATCCGGGGGAACACCAAGGCGTTCCCAGGCCAGCCGAGAGATATAATAAAAATAATATTATTATTTAAAGTGATGCCCCCAATTAAAATTGGTTGGTTGGACTTCATACCCTTCATAAAGTTAGGACTATATTGTAGAATTCGTTGTACCCTGTGGTTGATTCAAAAGTAGGATATGTTTTTTCATTGTTTGGTATAACTAAGTTTAGTTAACTGGGTGTTTTACTTTTTGAGCTCCCCTCTTTATATCTCATTGGTGAACAGGTAGGCCATGATAATATCTCTTATGGTTCTCGGATGAACAAGGCTGCGATTGTCTTTCTTCAGAAGGAATACTGGACAATTTGTTGGTTGTTTCGCCAACCAAAGTTCTTCTGTTAGATTGGGGGACACATCATCCTCAAAAACCTCACTGTCTTGTGGGGTCCCCCAGGGGTCCATTCTGGGCCCAGTTCTTTTTGCAATTTACATGCTCCCTATGGGTTCAATTTAAAAAAAAATATGGCATCACATTCCATTGTTATGCAGATGACTTACAGATTTACCTGCCACTGAAATGTAAATCTGCGAGTCCTTTGAACGGTTTGCTAGATTGTTTAGAGGATGTTAAGGCTTGGATGGCTTTAAAACATTTTTAACTTAAAAAAAAAAGAGGTGATTATGTTTGTGCCCTGTGACCACTGCGACTTTGGCCCCTTAGAAATGTATATAAAAAAACCTTTGCAAAGAACCTAAGGGTGATTTTTGACTAATCTGTCATTTGACTGTAATCAAGTCCAGTTTCTTCCATCTTCGGTTACTGGCTACAGTGAAGCCTTTTCTCTGCTTTACAGACTTTGAGAGAGCTATCCATGTCTTCATTTCATCCCACCTCGACTATTGTAATAGTCTGTACTCTGGTGTTAGCCTGTCATCAGTTAGCCGTCTGCAGCTGGTCCAAAACATTGCAACACGGTTACTAACTGGCACACGCAAGCGAGACCACATATCTCCCATACTGGCATCACTACACTGGCTCCCAGTTAGTTTTAGAATTAATTTAAAGATGTTATCATTTGTTTTTAAGGCATTGCACGGGTTAGCACAGTCATACCTTTCCGATCTGTTAAATTGGTACACTCCTGTAAGATCACTGAGGTCTGCGGATCAATTGCTCCTGGCTGTCTCGAGGTCCAGATTAAAGCACAGAGGAAATCGGGCCTTTGCTGTGACTGCTCCTAAACTGTGGAACAAACTGCCCCCTCACATCAGGACCTCCCCAACATTGGACACTTTCAAAACCCGTCTGAAAACCCACTTTTATTCCTTAGCTTTTAATTCAGAATGAATTTGTCTCACTTTTATTTATCTTATTTCTTTCTTTCTTATTATTCTTTTTCTTAACTTTTACCATGTCTCCCTATGTTTGTATTTCTCTTGATTATCTTAATTGTACAGCACCTTGGTCAACAGCTGTTGTTTTAAATGTGCTATATAAATAAATTTGACTTGACATTATTTAAGCCATCAACATGAATCATCGTGTCTGGTGTCCCACATTTCATCTCTGACCTTTCATCTCTGACGAGTTGCTTGAAAAGGAGCTCACCCGATGGAAAACAGCGGGTTCATAACAGGTCGTCTTGGATATAAAGACCCCAAGATGCAACATGTTCAGACTTTATGCATACAAACCTTCATGTATTTCAATGATCCTTCACAGATGCTGGACGTGTTATTTCAAGGTAAAGCATGAAGGAGGTTTTGTACTCAGTTTATGCAAGTTTGGGTAATATGAAATATTTTGAGTGTGTTGATGTACTGTAGGCCACCAACGCTCATCTTGCCCTCGAATGTGGTGAGGAACATGCTCACGCTGGTAGTACGGGTGGACAACACAGTGCTGTAGCCAATGCTGCTGGTGAACACTGGATGCCTAGTGATGTAGGGGAACAAGGGGCTGAGGGAACTGGGCACAAACAACCTTCAAGTAGTGCAGCCGGAAAGGTCCAAGGTCCAAGCTGGTGCCCCACAAACAGATGAGGGAAAGGTGAATGTGCTGATGAGGTGAAGGACAGACAGTCTGACGGGAAAGTCAAGAAAATGTGGAGGAAAAGCCATCACACTGGACAGACAGAGGTGACAAGTTGGGCTGAAAATCAGAACACAGCTGCAGGCTGCTTAAATGCTGAAAATGGTGAAAAGCTCATGCTTCAGGATGATAAGATGAAAATCAATGGTCATATTCCTTCTAAGATGAATAGATGAAACCTTTGGCAGACACTCCATGAAAATTACTGATCTTTTCCCCAGGGTTGAGCAGTCTGTAAAAAAAAATCTTATCAGGTTAAAGAGTGGTCAGCTACAAACAGCTGACCAAGCAAAAATGCTAGGTCTAAAAAGATACTGACTAAAACGAGCAGGAAGAAACAAGAGAAAATCCTTTAAAAGTGCAGTAAGATGCCTGGAGCGCTGAAGGTGGTCGCTCATATAAAGCTTTCACTGTCTTCCTGTCTCTATTAAATATTAGAGCTTTAAGAGCTGGAAGCTTAAACTTAAATTGTGGCAGTGATAGAGAAGGGTGAGTAGTATTTGTAAAGGAAACACAAAGTACATTAGATAATGACTTTTGGGAATGAGTTGGAGGGGGCAGTGTTGTTTTTTTTTAGCAGTTCTGTTCTCTCAGCGTCTTCATTTAGCAAATGTTTCAGCAAGTGAAGCAATGCAAGGTAGGATCTAAGTAGAGGCTGTAATTAGAGGTATACAGTGTGTGTTCATAAACATTTGTGCCCACAACAGCAGTACTGATTATATTAGCTATTTCATGAATTTAACGACAAATGAAAACAGTGCAGCGGTAAGTCAGTGGCGGTGGTTGATGGGGACTGTAATTGCACCACACATCCTTCGGCTCATGGGGAGGCTCATCCACCTTCAGCCTCTCTCCTGTCAACAATTACTGGTGAAAATGATCTCGTGGATGTTTGGATGTCTGCAGGAAGCAGCGCACATATGCGAGTGTGTCTGAGGATAGTGTGAGGACAGCTAGACTTGATTGGATTTACGTTAATCAGATACATAACAACAAATTGATTAGGGCAGTAACATCTCCTGTTGCTTTTCAGATCATCATTTAGGACTCTCAGACATCTTGCTACTGGCATGTTCTCGACATTGGCAATTTAGTGTGCATCTGATTCATGACGAGCCTTTCCGTCAGTCTTTTTCCGACTGCTGGAATTACTGGAAGCTAAGAAAAACAGACTTTGATAAGGTAGATAGATGGTGGGAGGTGGAGGAGACACAGGTTAGAATTGTCTGCCAACATTGCACTATTCATGTGACAGCTGTAGAGAAAGGTTGCGCTGAATAGATAAAAAAGAGAAATTAGAGCGGTAGAGGATGTTATATGTTTCTTTACATTAATGAAATGTATTGTGTTCCTTAACGCACTATAATGGAACCTGTATTTTCAATTCGGGACATCACTGATTGTCCAAAGAAGAGGTGGATGTGGGATCAAAAGATCATCATTATTTCTTTAGAACTTTAGAAGTCTTTGTTTTTGTAAAAGGTTTATTTCACGGATTAACCTCTTATATTCAGGAATATAGTGTTTCATTGAAAGTGGTGGGAGGACTTTTACATAACCCACTATCTGCCCAAGCTCAATACTAGGTGTTTTATAAGTTGCACAGTAGTTGTAATGACACAAAATACTTTTCATGTGTATCCTAAACATTCAGCATGCATACATAGAAAATATCCAGATACTGAAAATCATTCTGGACAGTGCATACGAGAAATAGAAGATATTACAGGCATGTTGCTGCTTTAGGGCAGAAGGGGGTGGCTGTAGCTCAAGTCATATTCTGATTGGACTGGATCCTCCAGTCTGCATGCCAAGTATCCTTAGGCAAGATACTAACCCCAAGTGGCTCTCCGATGCATCCATCCGAGTGTGAATGTTAGTTAGGAAGCACTAAAAAGCTTAGAAGAAAGTGCTTCTGTGAATGGGAGTGATTGGGTGACTGTGGCATGTTGCATAGAGCGCTTTGAGTACTCCAGGAGTAGAAAAGCGCTATATAAGAATCAGACTTTTACCGTATTGATTCTGACATATTTTTTTTCTGTTATAAAATTATATATATATTTTTTCTTCCATTAAATCAACCTTAAACATTAAATAAAACATCTTCCAGAAATATTACAGAAATGCCACAATGTTTTCTTCTACTTACAAAGTGTTTTTGTTCACTACAAATGTTTTAAAAAGATACCAAAATGAATCAGGCTGAGGACTCTTTCGTTCAGCTCCCACTGACTTGATTCGGTTCAAGGGGAAAAATGCCGACATTCGTCCGCGCCTTTGCATTGTTTACTGTGCGACGTGTCCTTCGCTTTCACTGAGTCTCTCTTAAGCTATTCGATTACAATGAGATAAATATTGAAAGGTAGTTTTTGTACAACTCTGTCCATCAACTGCCAGTGCTGACAGGATAGTGTGCTTAAATAGAGAGCAGCATTCAACCAGTTGTCAGTGGCTGATAATGCCTCTGGGAAGGCAAACCAAAGAAGCATTGATGCCTATGTAAGCGGTAGTACTCATTAAAAGCAGGCTCACTTCAAGGCATGGGCCCTAGCTGAAATAATGTTAAAAGAAATACACACACACACACACACACACACACACACACACACACACACACACACACACACACACACACACACACACACACACACACACACACACACAGTGTGTGAGATATAGACCAATATGTGTTCTGTAAATATTTCCTGAAGGTGCATTATTTATGCAGACTGTCATAACAGATCCCAAATGAAAAGAAAACAAATACTGTCATTTTCACATATTTATCTGGTCTGCGTGGGGGGTTGTGCTTCATCCTCCCTGCATATTTGTTATTTGGACGCACTAGGTGAGCCATAAAAGGCAGGGTAAGATTGTCTCCAAGGTGCCCTGGTGAGAGAAAGCCATGGAAAACCGCTCTTGTTTGTTCCTCCCCGTGCACATATAAAGGCTTTTTTTTTTTTTGTATGACCGAGCTGTGTTCAACCGGAGAGAGAGAGAGAGAGAGAAATTTCCATGGTTACCAGTCCAGCAAGGTCAGGCACATGAAGTGATTGCTAGGTGTTGATTGGCTGACAGATAATTACACTTTCCTTTAAGATGATGTGCAAACAGGATTTTTTTTTTCCCATCTCCTTTATTTAGAAGCTGTTGTAAAGCATTATCACTCATTTCAGCTGCCTTGCTGCCCTTATTACTTCCTTTATTCACCAGCTTGGGAGGGTTATTCTTTGGTGTGATAAATTATGCATTATGCTTGTCTGGTATCTTAAAAATAACCTGTGCATCAACCCACACCAGCCTATAAAGCCACTATCAATGTCATAGAATATCCAAGCAATCATGTTAATTAGTTGTGAAAAGCCTTTCATTTATTGGCTCGGCAAACAGAAAGGGCAAAGCGTTTTCCAAAGCCACAATATTTAGGTTGGATGACTGAGGAGGCAGTTTCAGTATTTCATTTCTTCACCTGTCAAATCCTTTTTGGGGTGGTAGTGATGGTGGCGGCTGTCCCAGCATGCATTGGAAGACTCTTTTGACAAGTTGGCAGTTCAGCAGTGTGCTAACTGAGATACAGAGACATTTTCTTCTGCGCCCCCTCTGCGTGTAAATCCCTGAAACAATAGCTATCATTAGAACTTGTGTCTTACAAACTCAGTTTCTTCCAGATCGTTGATACTGTACATAAGTTAACTGCGTGGCCACATAGACCACACTAACAGAAGCAGCTAGAAGTTAACAGATTGGAAATGTCTTCAGCCAATCCTGATTTTCACTTCTAAAAAATCTTGATCTGCCAGAGAACTAAGGAGTATAACTGACAGGGGTTTTTTTTTAATTTAAAATATGTATGTAAAGTGATATTCATAACAGGACCATCACTTTTAATGCACCAACTAGAACCCTTTATTTACTTAAAAACATTCTGTTAAGGTCAAACAGAAACCTCTGAAGCTAAAAAAGCTGACACGGAAGTGCCAAAAACCAAAGTTTTTTTCAATGGTCATCACTTTCACAGCTGAGCCTGACTCGACAGACCAGTTTCAAAACACCAGTTTTGATATTGATTGATAGTTTTTTTTCTTAAGCTTTTCTTCTTGAGGTAAACATTTTGACTCATGATTGACAGCTGAGGTAACATGTGCTGCTACACCCACTAGGTGTAGCAATGCCTGGAATCTGCAAATCCAGATGAACTGGACTGTAATACTAGGGTTTGTGATAATGGTGCTAACAAAGCTAGCAAGCATTAGCTGAACCGGAAACTCTCACATTAAAAGACTGATGCTTATGGTCCACAAAAACAATCTTTAGAAGCCAATTTAATATATATTTTATGTCTTAAAAATTGTATTAAGAATAACATTATGAAAGTTGGAGGTGTAGCGTTTGGATCCCACCGCATCGCTGTAGCTATTCGATGTTGGCTAGGCTTCACCTTTGCTAATTCAGGTCACTGAGTGTGATAATCTAACCCATGTTTGTGATGCTGATGCCCTTTTGCAGCTTTTTAAACACAATTATATATTAAAAAATCATAGTTTGGTTTCAGGGTAGCTAAACTAACAGACTGTCAAAGAAGCCAGTGCTCCAGTTTCTATTTTTTTTCAGGGTTTTCTTTTTTGGTGCGGTACAAGAGTAGGTATCTAGGTGTATCTGTTATACACCTATGATGTTTAGGGATACCACATTAGCTTATACCTTCTGTTGATTACAAACAAAATGCTTGAAAAGAAAAGAGAAAAGAGCTAATTGGCACTTTTGGTTTTTGGCTAGCTGTTTTATATTAAGCTACATTTAGCTAGCTAAGGCTCTCCACACACAAGTTCTTCAGTCTGTTTTTAGTGGGCGAGTCCAATAAAATGCTGTTGCACATGCAAGTTTCATTGACCATTAGGATAGGTGTGCGTAAACAAACGGAAATAGACAACATATAACTTCACTTCCTTAGTGCGATAGTGAATACAAAAATCAAGAGAAATGGGAAACGATAATCGCTGTATGTGTGATGATGTTTGTGGAAAGTTTTGTTGAGACTGGCCCAGCTGCTAAGGAGGAGATAAGTGCCATGGAAACATATATACATACGTTGGATTGCTCTGCATGAGATGTTAAATTTGAGTGGCACCACAAGTCCATTAAAATCAACAAGAAAGTGGAGAGCTTTAAATGTAACTTGTTTTGTAAGCTTACCTTTGTACAACTTGCTAATACAACTCTTCCTGGTTTCCTTTTCTTCTCTCCAGCTCAAACACATGCAAAGTTTGTGGTTAAACAAAAGGCTTACTAAAACTCTAAATCGTTTGCTCATTCCATCTCAAATAAAAGCAGCCTTTGACTTATCTTTTAATTGCACTAAAGGCTTGGTAACTCAAATTCTTTCGCTCCATTGTGTCATATCTCTCTTGAGTTCAGACACACAGTCAGGATACATCTACTCTATCTCAAATACAGGCATACCTTTTTTTAATTGCATAATTAAAGGCTGGTTAAAGTCACTCTGCTGCTCTTCATCTCTTTTGTAAAAGCAGGTAATTCAGGCCCACAGACATGCGGCACCTAAAGTGTGCTAAAACCTCAAATCTTTTGTTATTGCCAGTGCAGCTGTGCTTTTAGTAAGCACCCATTTAATTGCACAATAAGGCTTGTTAATGGTGAGTTTCCGCCTCTTTTTTGCGTTATATGAGGGAAAGCTGCTGTGATTCTGCAGGGGGCGATGGCAGTGCACAGTTCAGAAGGTCACCGGATGCGTTTGTGGGTGCAGAAGTCGGGGAATGGCTGCGTTACATCACGCAGCGTGTCAGATGATGGCACATTAACATGAATAATGCATCCCATGTTGACAAGCGGAGGGAAACCACACAGAGTCTAAATATTCTATAAGGAGAGGAATTCATGGAATAGAATAGCACTTTAGGAACTAATGGGCCGTCAGGTGTCACATCCCATGATGAAGAGGTAAAGGAGTGTGTGTATACGTCTGTGTGTCTGTTTGTGTGAATGTGCTGCATGGGCGCGCTGCTCATTACTGTTCAATGTGGGCTATAATACCCCGTTCTTAAAAAAAAGAAAATCTTTAAAAAGCTTATTTTAGGTTTCAGCTTCATGTTCTTTGTTGTGCTTGTCATGAAGAAGGAAGTAGTTGTTTTTTTTTAAACCACTGTAAGCAAAGCATGTGCTGAATTCACAGTAATTAATATTCCAGACAGTGGAAGAGAAAATATAAGGGGAATATACAGCTGTCACCTTATGTCCACACGTTTTCGAGGCTTGGACAGCTACTTTTATTAATAAATAAAAGTGGTAGAGAACCAAACACTACTTATTTTAAAGTACTCCAGTAAAACTCCTACATGAATGATAGTAATACAAGTTTTATTCACCCCAACTCTCCAAATAATTACAGTATTAAGATATTACAGTGCGTTATTTTGTTACTGTGTATGCAGGATTTTAACATCCAGAGCAATTTTATCTACTACTCCATTCATTTATTTCCACTTTTCCAGCTCACTTACGTGACTATTAATCAGCATGTGAAGAGAAAAAAAACTCGCCCAGTGCTCGTTTCTTTCTTTATTCTTTTTTTGCTGATGTAAAGATCTTAAGAGTGACTGAGAATCGCTAATATGATAGGAAGTGATGAAATGTATCTGAATGCATTAAATTAAGTGTTGGAGCCTTGAATGGATACAGTAGCCCTGAAGGGGTAAAAAGCACTGCGACTTAAGAAAAGCAAGCAAATAGAAAAATGCTTCAAGACAGCGAAAGACTCAAAAAACAGGACAGAAGTGTCTTTGGGGAACAATAATGTGACGGAATAGCTGCGAAGGTGACAAGCTAACAGTAAACGGCTAATAGCAAACACGCATCAACTGTATTATGTGAATCATGCCATTAAAACGCACATTAGTTGCATGTTTTTTTCTCCCTCGCAACACAGATGATGACTCCGCTTCTTTTAAGTGTGCCTCAGTGAAAAACGTTCATTTTTTGGGTTTTTGTCACGTCTGCAGCTGTTCCCTCACATTATTGTCTCCTTTTGCGTTTTGGTGATATTTTTTTTAAAACTTCCTTTGTGTTTCATTCAACTTCTGTTGTGTCTTTTCACTATTATGTTCAGTTTTATTCAACTTTGGCTGCATTTTGCGTGCTTTTGCAGCATTTTTCTATCCGCCATCAAGTAGCGAGCGTGTGTGTTCGAGCTCTCGGGATGCTTATCTCCGTATAAAGCCCCTGCATGCTGTGACATACACAGTAAATGACGTGGAAACAATTTTCACAGGGATCATAAAGTTATTAAATAGCTGCTGATGTTTTGGTTGATGTTTACATTTTCAAATGATTTTGGTGTGTGTAGATTTGCTTGTTGGACACGCCCACCTCTGTTCCATACCATAGTCATGGAGGATGTTACAGAGGGAGAAAAAGATGCAGGTAATGTGTATTTTAATCGCATGAGTCACATAATACTGTAGATACATGTTTGCTATTAGCCATTTCTGTTAGATTGTCACTTTCGCAGCTGTCCTGTCACATTTATTGTGTCTTCTGCATTTTTCTATTTGCTGGTGTTTTCTACAGTTGCAGTGTGTTTTACCCTTCAGGGCTACTGTATTCATTCAAGGCTCCAGCAGTTAATTTAATGCATTCAGGTACGTTTCATCACTTGCTCTGGTATTAGTGATTCTCAGTCACTCTTACGATCCTTACATCACAGCTAACTACCAGCAAAAAAGAAAAAAAGAAAGAAACGAGTACTGGGTGTTTTTTTTTTTTTTTCCTCCTCACATACTGATTTCTGTAGTCATGTAAGTGATTTGAAATTGGGGCAAAACGATGATTATTAAATTTTCGTCATGCTTCAGCTGCAGGGGAAATGTTTTACATATACTCTTAGATTCTACATGTTAGAGGATGAAACACGCTCAGCTTAAACCATCCACCATAAGGCCCTAAAGCATGGCTTCTCCTCATCTTTTGCCCCACGAGGATAAATTTCATCATTCGTCTACTGATTATCATTTTAATACACTGTATTCCATATTCATATGTAAGGCTATCCTGGGAACAAATCCACTTACATAACCTTTCCAAGGGTTGAGCCCTATCTACCCATCTACCTTGTCTGTCTTTATGATTTGATGTATAGTATTAATCAGCCCACATATCATCGCTCGTGTCTCAGACAGACTGACCCACTTCGCTTGCTGTTACCCAGAAAGCAGACTGTGCCTGGAGGCGAGGCTGGCCACGACATAAGGCTGCTGCAGAGCTGACTGGTTCAGGAGTCGTTCTCAACGGGCTTCTTCGCCTCCCCGTCTTCCCTCAAGTCATTACAGCAGATAGCAGACAGAGGGAATGGATGAGTTTCATTCCAACACGGCTCTTCCACTTGCCTGATCATTCAAGGTCATATCAAACAGATCAATAGGACTACACTGATGTATAGGGAAGTGGACAACAGGACACACACAAACACACGCCTGCGCAGGGTCAGACACAGGCACAGGACGATATCTCACTTCCTGAATCTGACACTAGATGTCAGTGGAATGCAGCTCAGGGCTTCAAATAAGTTCATCAGCGCAAGTTCCTTTGTTTTTTTTTTTCTTTCATCACACACTGTGCAATAACAGCTTACATATTTAAAACCATATAATGTGCTCATCCTATGCGGATGCTCCACTTAGGACTTGAGTGCGGCAGTAATTTCACTGAGCTAATGTAGGGGGAATAAATGCAAAGTGAATGTTTTAACACTTTCCTAATTAGTGGAAATCGTATTTATATCACACCTACGCCCCTTCACACACACACACACACACACATGTCACACTCACATTACATCTGTATTATTTATGGAAAGGCTTAAAGAAGTAGTAGTTAAAAGGTCAAATACACGAGAGAAGAATCACTTGCTTTGCTGTCACACTGATGGAGATTAAAGTTCAGTCTTTATTGTTAGTTCTCTATTTCTGTGTTGCTGGTTTGATGGAAGGATTGCATTCATATTTAAAAGCCACATAACATTTTCAATCATTAAATAGCCTCCCTACAGCTGCTTCAAAGGTACCCTGAATTCACCGGTGACTTCTGTGACGCTAAGTGTGTCATCAGTATGGAGCTTTCATTGACGACGGTGTCTGCTGTCATGCTACGAGACATTAAAGTCTCGCAGTATAGATCCACGTGTTTCCGAGTGATCGCATAACAAGAGTGGAGTATTAGCATGTTGGGGTAAGGAATCATTATCATATCAATAACACCATTTATCACCGATATAATTAGATAGCTGACTGCGTGTCATTCCAAAGTGGCATATATAAATTCTTCCCTTCAGCCCCTCCCAGCACACCTCGCTCTCCAAGAAGTCATTAATGTATCCCAGTGTAATATTATCACACAGCTACATTCCTCATTCTATCTAATCTAATTCATCAGTCTAATAGGTCATAATTAATTGCTCCATTATTAATCGAGTGATGTCATACTGGTATGCCTGGGGGTGAAATGAAGTGTCTGTCACCGGGAACGTTGCCGCCGCCGCGTGTCAGTCGTGTGCTTCGTGGTTGTGGCGATCACAAGTTTGAGCTTCTGCCTGATGCAGGCACTCAGCAGTGTCAAAAGCTCATCAGGTTCAACCATCTACACATCAAATGTCTCACTGTTCGGTGTGACCGTGTGATTACTGCTGATTACCTCGGGTCAAAAGGTTCAAACATCATTGAGGAGGATATTACACTGCGGCGGGGCATGAATATTTAACTGTCTCATTCTGGTGATGCTCGCATTTTGGCTAACTTGAGCCAGAGGAGATGATGATTAGCCCTGCAGACAGGGCTAACGACCTGGGATGGATTAGTCTGGATGGCCACTGAATGTGGCAATGACATGGAGTGGACTCATTTTTTCACTTTTTTTTTTTCTCCACACGATCCACACAGGGTCACAAGTATACATATAGGCTCAAATATGTTTACGCTTAAGGTTACGACATCTTTTAACTTGACAAAGCAAAGGCCTGTTAATTTTTGTTAGTGATCATGAGTGACAGTTGGAAGTTTTTCTTTGTCAGGATAAAAAGCATCTGTTTGACTCTCATTGGACTGACCTATACTTCGAACAACTGGAAAGTCATGAACTGGTAACTGCCAGAACACCAGCATCGCTGTCCATACGGAGGAGAGTTTTGTAGGATCGTGGATTGAAAGGGTGATGCCCAAGAAAGAAGCCCCGGCTCTAAAAACAGCACGTTCAAGCGCAACTGAAATTTTTAGCTGCCCACATGGACAAAGTCAAATGCTTTCTGGATAAAAGTTTAATGGTGAGATAAGAAAAAGATTGAGCTAGAAGCAATAATAACAAGTATGTTTGGAGAAATAAAGGCGAGGCTTTCAAACTGAATAACACTGTAACAACTATCATGCATGGTGGTAACATAATGGTCTGGGTCTGTTTGGCTGCCAGTGGTACTGGTACATTGCCCAAAATGGATGGAATGATGGGAAGGAGGAAAAGCTCCAAATTGTTCAACTTCACCTCAAATCAACAGCTGGATGTTTGAAAGTTGGACACAGCTGGATTTTCGAACAGAAGGACAACGGCCCCAAACACATATCCAAACTAGTTTTGTAATGGATAACTCCACAGGCTTTAAACTCCACAGTCCAAAGCCTGATGTCAACGCTATTGTGGGCTATGCTTTAAAGCTGGGTCAGTGCCAACCTAAGCAATTTTGATGAACTCTTGCCATTCTGCCAAGAACAGAGGTCAAATATCCAACAAGAATTATGCTGGTAGCTTCTTTATCTCTAGTCGAGGTGAATAATTAGACATTTAACCAAACATAGATTTAAATCTTAAATGTAAATTTTTGGAAATAAATATTTACCTGAGTGTATGTATATATTTGAGGCTGTATATATTATTTTGACCGTCTGCGGATTAGAGAAAATCCAAAATAAAATCAAACGTGGTTTTGTTTTTTAAAAGCAATTAAAAATATATGTACAATCATTGCATCCTGGGAAAGGAACAGTTCTAAGCAATCATTAAAAGCCCCAAATTACCAAGACGTTCATCCCCCAGAGTGAGTGTATGTAAACTGAACATCACGGTAGTTCTCATACTCGTTTCCATCCAAAAAGCTGCACTGTAACAAACACAAATTTTCTGGTTCCTCCTTTGAAACCTCAGATATCTCTGGCTATGAGAGGGGCTACTGCAAGTAATTAGATGGAAATGAGCCCAGCTTCATCTGCAGTGTAATTCTATGTAATGTTGACTGGCTTTCAATAGGCACCAAGACAGAAGTGGATTTCCACTGGCAAAAGGCATTAGCAAATGAAAACGCTGATTTGATATTTGGATATGGTTGTCCATATGAATCCAATCCTGACTCAAAAATCTCTATTGGGGATCAGGAAAAATGATTCAGCGTCAATCTGTGCACCGGGGGGAGAGCTAACATAGCATGGAGGAAAATTACAAAGGGTCAGCAGATTGGAGGTAGTTCTGTCTTTACAATGAGTCAACCAAAAACTGTGGTCATGTAAGCTGAAATGACTGAGAAGTTCCAACTTCTACCTTTTCCTAACCTGCTCGCTTGCTCGCTCACTTCTCTTATTTTTGCTGTAACACCTGTTGGCAAGCTGTTAGCGCGCTTGTAGTAACGTAACACGCTGTTGTCAGTCTGATATCATTTCACTTCACCTGTCTCTTTTCAGCAACTCTCCACGCACGATGTGTGTGAGCAGGTGCACTTTTATTGATCTCATTCACTGTCAGTTATTTTACTAATAGAAAAAAAACCCTGTACATTTATGTTTTTGGATCTTTGGTTTGTTTCACTGACAAGACTCAAAGACAACATGCACTAGATCAGCACTCAAGAATATTTGCAACCACAGTCGATGCAGCTAAAAGCAGGTTTACTCACACCAGAGAGATACGACTTAAGAAAATACTGCTGAATACTCAACGCAGGTAAGTCACTAAAGCAAGTCTTCTCAAAATTTCTCTCAGCAGTCCATGAGTAGCTAAATCTCGGGTGTCTCAGGTGAATACTTGTTATTTTGTCTGGAGGGTCTTTTTCTTCCATGCACCCATTTTTTCCTCTTTTCTCTAGTGGTTAATTTTCCAGAGAGTGTGTGGAAAGTGGAGATGAAGAGATACTTGAGCAGGCACACCAAACAGGATCCAGTAGGAGGAAGAGGAGGAGACAAGCAGGTAAGTAAAAATTGTGGTTTACAGAAACTATCAGGGAAGGAGATCATGGAACTAAATTGTAACTGGTCTGAGAAACACTACTACAATCTAGCAAAAGGTGATGATGAGAGCAGGGTTTAGGTACTGCCAGTGATTGGAACATGCCCTCTCCTGAAAAACAGTGGTTAACTCCACCGACACACTCATTCACACAGACAGAGAAGAGACAGGCTCAGGTGGGAAGGAAACCGTGGCAAATAAAACTTCTACGTTTAAGTTGAGCCTGACGTTGCCTTGCACGTAAAAAAGCCTGTTAATGTAACACTTGTACTGGATCAGTGCTTGATATTGGCAGATGCATCAAGCATGGTATCAAAGTTGGATCCATAATCAGGTGTGGTAACGTGTTGGTGGAAAACTGGCTCTGATCTCAACATGCAGACTGACATGGAGTCAGACTGGGATTGCATGAAGAGATGGAGGACGCTGTTAGAGACGCCTCACATCAACAGCAGAACTCCTGCAGATGCTTGGAACAGAAAACTGTGAATTTGTGCTGTTTGAAAGGCAGAAGTTGCTCACATATAATATTGATTTGATTTTGGGGTTTTTTTCTTCTTCTGAACTTGCAGTTACTTGATTCATAAAAACTTTTTATGGCAATATTTTTGAGAGGAATCCATCTACTCCTGAAAGCTTTACCAAGAACTAGGAGAGTATAACACACACACACACACACACACACACACACACACACACACACACACACACACACACACACACACACACACACACACACACACACACACACACACACACACACAGCCCAGTTAGTGTCATTTTTATCAGTGCTATCAGCCTCACTGTTTGCTGTTTAATCACACACAGTTCACAGCTGTATTATATTACTGCTAACCCTAAACCATCATTTCCCACTGCTGGAACTGTAAACGCACACACACACAAACACACACACACACACACACAGTCGCTTTATTTAAGAGCAAGACATGCAATGCATTTGCAGAGCTGCTGCAGGCTGTTGTGTAACTTATGCTGTGTGCAATTATTAACTTGTTTCTCTATTAAAACCCTCTGAATTTCCATGGCTGCTCTGTAGACGGGCAAAGAAGTTTCTCTGCTGCTGTAATTTCTTTAAAGAAGCAGCTTCTGAAGGACTGCTTTATATAGTAATGCTGCAGTATTAAGCCTGTAGTATTAAAGCCAGCACAGACACTGACAAATCATGGAAGACTTAAATCACATCGGTTATAACGTGAATATTTGTATCCCAAACACTGCGTGAAAAACTCACTGGGATGTAATTAGAGGGAAACACAAGGGAGTATCTCACTTTTATGCATTTTATGTGCCTTTGTGTTTTTTCCCCACAACTCCTTCACATCTGAAAAATAGCAGCCATCTACTTAAATGATGATTCAGTACCAACTGCGGTAGAGTTTATAGCGTGCTGTAAAATTTCAAAGTATCTCGCAGCAACTTCTGGCAAAACATTTTGCTCTCCCGCAAGACCGAGAAGACACGCTGGCAGGCCAAGACAAATGCACACAGATCTGCATTCTGTTGGCAGACGCTTAGACTGATGTTGGTGTGGGGGGGTGGGGTGGGGGGGGTGGATGCTAACCCAGTAAAAACTACCTCAGAGAGATGTATGTGGACATATTTCAGCACGCACACACAAACTGAAATGCATATTTTAGCCACCTTGCCAGCGCTGGCACTGCATCATTGTAAACCATCTGCCCCTTTGTTTCAATCAGCATTGTAACCTTTCCCAGAGTGTGTGTGCGTGTGTGTGTGTTTATTTCTAGAAGTCGTGTGCGTATGCATGTGTGTCTGTGTGTGTTATCACTGGCGCGCATGCATGCTTGTATATCCATGTGTGTTCTGGCTGCCAAACGTCCATTTGGTTAGACGGTATTGCCAAGGTGAGGTGGAGGTCAATTCTACACAGCTGAATCATTGAACAGCACTGAGCTGAGCCGCGTCCAAGGCTGGCAAAGCGACGCGTAGCACGATGTCATCATCTGGGAATGAAAAAAAAAAAAAATCTCAAAGAGGACTGTGCTGCTGAGTGTTCAGGGTGAGTGAGGACTCACACCGTGCCACACATTTTATTGATGTAACACTGTATTTACTTTTCAAACTGTCTGGTTTTCAGTCACAGTTCATACAACTTAAAAAAGATGTTTCCCCGTCTCCTGTCACACCGAGTTGGCAGTCCAGGCTGTGTTTCTTCCCCCCCCACCCCATTTTTTTTTCCTGCGTGGGGCCAAAGATGCTCAGTCCCCACTGAGCGTTTCTGCCTTTCATCCTTGGATGTGATCAATAATGGATGGAACTCCCACAGCCTGACAGGCAGGGATTGCTTGGAAAAAACTTGGAAAACCATCCGCAATTCTGCCAGCCCCGGAGCGCTGCATCGGAGACAGGGCCTTCGCTCGGCCGCCAATTAGCACCGGCATTTTACCGCCGCTCGCTGGGTATGACTGCTTGAAGGCACGCTCAAAGACACACACACACACACACACACACTGACTGACACCTCTGGAGAGCCTCTGACCTACTCCCCTAACCACTTTATTGATCTGTGGGCCAAAGATGTGAAAGCCTATTGAGGTCATCATTAATGATTCATCATATCCAGAAAATGTCAAATGTGGCTTGGGAGCGTAAACATGACTGCGTCAGATGTTATGGACTCATAAACATGTGAGCGCTTTGAAGAAACCCTCCACGCTCCTATATGAATCATACATGTGAGAAGAGCTGATACCAACTATAGAGCTGGCTATCAGAAAGGGTGATGCAACCATTTCATCATGATTTGTTCAGATGTTGTCACTCACTTTACCCAGGGTTCCCACAACGAGCTATATGCTATTCTGAATAATCATCCAATTGGCTCTGCCTCTGTCTTCTGTTTGGCCTGCAGAACAAAGTGTACACGGTTATGTTTATGTTAGGCTTTTAGGTCGTGCATCCTTTGATAAATATGCTAGCATCCTCATGCACACACAGTTTGCATGTATAGATTGATACAATGCATTGGCTTAGTCAACGTCCCGTGTAGCAGCCAAGCACTCTGAAGCATGGGGTTCCTGAGCCATCGTGCGTACCCTTAAATAGTAAATAAAGTTAGATGCTCCTCGTCTGTGACCAGCAGGATTCCTCGCAGTCCTTGGAATGACGTGACAAACTTCACAGTTGTTTTCTTGCTGTGTTCTCCAGTTTGGGGGCCTCCCTACACAGTCCCGCAGACATGGGGCTCCTGAGTCCGGCGCAGAGGCCCATTCCAAGAATCAAAAAGTCAACATTTATGGGTTGGACCGAGCACAGACCAGCCTTGTTTGTGAGATTGAGACAAATTCTGAGCAGGAGATGTAAATTTGACTTTATGGCAAGAACTTGAACAGTCCTAAAAAAGCAACAAAAAAACCCAAAACCCCATACAAAACACAACTAACTAAAATGTTAATTTAAGGCCCTACATGATGACATCCTTTGGGTTTTATTTGCTGTAGAATTCAACAACCTCGTATCCTCGATGTGCAGTCTAATAAATTGAGAAGGACATTGGCTTCAGTGAATGCAGACCTCACAGAGGTCACACTGCACACTGTGTCAGGGGCAGACTGTGACTGCACTCAAGTGTGCACCCCTGGTCCCTGTAGTGGTTAAATTCCCATAATCCCTCTCTCTGAGTACCTGGAGAAGGACACAAACACAGGGCCGTGAATAAGCCTAATATTTGTGTGGTATTAAAATCATTAAGGCTATTACTGAGACTGGTTCTCTGTCATAAAATTCAAATTCAATTCAATTTTATTTATATAGCGCCAAATTACAACAACAGTCGCCTCAAGGCGCTTTACATTGTAAGGTAGACCCTACAATAATACATACAGTGAAAAACTCAACAGTCATATGACCCCCTATGAGCAAGCACTTTGGCGACAGTGGGAAGGAAAAACTCCCTTTTAACAGGAAGAAACCTCTGGCAGAACCAGGCTCAGGGAGGGGTGGGGCCATCTGCTGCGACCGGTTGGGGTGAAAGAAGGAAGACAGGATAGAGACATGCTGTGGAAGAGAGCCAGAGATTAATAACAAGTATGGTTGAATGCAGGGAGATCTATTAACAC
>VURO01044153.1:0-14735 GCA_015108175.1 Pelvicachromis taeniatus | reverse complement strand
CAGCATGTATGACGTGGCATGACAGCATGTATGACGTGGCATGACAGTATGTATGACGCGGCATGACAGTATGTATGACCCGGCATGACAGTATGTATGACCCAGCATGACAGTATGTATGACCCAGCATGACAGTATGTATGACCCAGCATGACAGTATGTATGACGCGGCATGACAGTATGTATGACGCAGCATGACAGTATGTATGACGCGGCAAGACAGTATGTATGACGCAGCATGACAGTATGTATGACCCAGCATGATCGTATGTATGGCGCAGCATGACAGTATGTATGATGCGGCGTGACAGTATGTATGACGTGGTACGACAGTATGTTTGACACGGTGTGACAGTATGTATGACCCGGCGTGACAGCATGTATGACGCGGTACGACAGTTTGTATGACACGGTGTGACAGCATGTATGACGCGGTACGACAGTTTGTATGACACGGTGTGACAGTATGTATGACCCAGCATGACAGTATGTATGACGCAGCTCTGTGCACCAAACTGTCTGTGGTTCGTTGTTCTTGAGGTGTTCATTATAACATCAACCACATGTTTAATTTTTAGCTTACACAACACCTCCTGGTGGATAATACAATGCATAAATGCCAATTTCCCCATGCGGGGTTCTTTTCAGGCATTTTATCTTTCATCTGCTTCAAAAGTAAAACATTTTCCCCTCCCCTGTCAGTATTTGAACAACACTTAGTTGTAACACCTGTCAGTTTGTTGCATTTTCAACCGAAATCTATCAAAGCACACAGTTACCTGTGTTGTGGACATCACAGCTTTCATCCAGAGCCAAGGAGAAAATGTTAGAACTGCCCACTTTGCTTTTCAGCCCCAGATTTGTCTTGTTCCACTTTGAATGAAGAGGAGTACGTTCTCAAATGTGTCTTTTTCATATTTCTGCATATTAGTGCATAAACTCCCCATCAAAACCTTACTGTGTTTGCAGTTTTATGGGAAATCACAAACCTGCCATTGACTGCTCCAAAGCTGAATATGTAACTATTGGTAAAAACAAATTCCTTGTTGTTTGTGCAGCTTTGCTATCAAAGCTTCACGTGTCTGACCCCACTCTGCATTAGTCAAGATTTTGTATTTTCCTGCATGCTTCACTCATAATTAAAACAAAGCAATCTGCTCTCCACAAACTAAGCACATGGCTTTACCTCTGGCTAAACTCTACATTGGAAACCCCACCTTCATCTTTTGAGGACTGGAAACTCACATCTCATAAACTTAGTTCATTTACATCTACAGTTAAGCTCAATTTACTTCTATATGTATATGTATTTTTTAAAAAAAGCAACAACTAAATTAAATTCAATTTTATTTTTATATAGCGCCAAATCACAACAACAGTCACCTCAAGGCGCTTTACATTGTAAGGTAGACCCTACATTAATACATACAGTGAAAAACCCAACAATCATATGACCCCCTATGAGCAAGCACTTTGGCGACAGTGGGAAGGAACAACTCCCTTTTAACAGGGCCATCTCCTGCAGACAAAGCTGTATCGTGATCTCTGCCAAAAGTGCATCTTTTTGATGGCGTCTACATGCCTAAATTTATTATGTTTGCAATAATGGGCAGTTAAACACGTATACCTAACAAATGGGCCAGTGACTGCAGCTTTGTTACCATCCCACTATTAGGTGTAATAGATCTATTGCCGTTTCTTAACCCGCTGGTGGTCAAAAAGGTGTGTTAGCGTTCCATGGATAAGCAGAAGGCAACCCAAGTTATGTGGCACACCTCAAGTTGCCACATTAATTAATGCATGTAACGTCTCTGCCGTGTTTGTGTTAACATACACAAACACGGCAGAGACGTCAACAACAAAAACAGTGTAAAAAAAAGAAGTGATTTTTTTAAACCTACTTCTTAAATCTACCCAAACCATAGTCCATAGTTTCTGTTCAGCAAGATATCACCATTAGGCCATAACTGTCTATTGATCATGCTAGTATATTTGAAGCAGGCCAAGTACTAGCACATGATAATGGCCAGATGTTAATATGACAGACTGATAACGTCCAAAATAGATGGCTGGAGGATACAGTATAAACTGCTAATGTTACCCATTTTATAGCAAAGTATAGCCTAACAGGGAAAAGACTGTGTTATTGCTGTTGTTTGGTGGTAGGATCATTTGGACAGAGGGGGGGTTGAACAAACAGGCTGCTGCTGCACTTTTTAATTGCTTCCTTTGCCTTACCTTTTTTTTTTTTTTTTTTTTTTTTAATTTGTTACCTCACAATTAGGCTTTGTTCAGAGTTTATCTATGAAAAACAAAAGCTGAACCTTTTAAAGCCAGGTCAACAAGGAAGTGTGAAAGTCTGTTCTCTCTCTGATGAAGGTCACTGACAAAGCTTTGTTTTCACTAGAAAAGCTGCATTCACTCCCACTACAGTATCTCCTCTCTTCACTTCCCTTTCACGAGGTTATACGGTCGGCACCTCTGGATAAACACTATCTAAAAAATGCATAGCTGCTATTTTGTTTGTGCTCTGACTGTAATTAATGGTGCGCTGGTCTCATTTGGGAAGAAAATCCAAATAAGCAAACTCCAGACAAAGTTTAAGCTAAACATGTCACGCTCAGTGAACCGTGTAAGGTTTTCTGTTTCTTTCTGTGGCTCTTTGCTAAACATACGGCGTGGGCTGACGACATCCTCTCGACTCAGGAAAAGGGATGAGAAAAGCTCTGCTCTTCCATACACTTGATACTGGAAGTGAAGAGAGACAAAAACCAGACTGGGCCCGCATCACTGACCTCAGCTGAACTCCCCACATCACAGGAACTGATTCCTTTTTATGTAGCTCTCTTCCTAACCGGAGCTTCCATGAAAGCAAAATCCCTGAATGGTAACCAGTCTCACCACATTTTACATTTGTACAGCTGTATGTTTAATGAGGTGGTGATTCAGGTTAAGATTCAGGTTAAGTGCACAATGCACACACCAGCAGGCAGCGGGGGCTCTCCTGAGACCTGAACCAATGACCTGCTCTTCATCGGCCACTTCATCCTCCCGCTAATTGATACAGTAGATGCTCTTGAGATGCCACAGCAGCTTCATATCTCACAGGGTATGATTTTACCGCAGAGGATTGCTGTTTTGTGTGTGTGTGCATGTGGGGAGGGGGTTTGTACGCATATATAAAATTGAACACCTGCTGTTTTAAAAGAACAAAGTGCACAAGAAATCAAACCGAAGAAGGAAAAAGCAGAGTGGTAGGGACCTGTGGTTCTGTTCATGTTTTGCCTTTTACAAGGTTTGCGTGGCTGCGACAGAAAGCAGGCGCGCGTCAAAGAGGGCCAGCATCCCTGCTGCGGCACCACGTAAAAAAACCCTAAACAAAGCCTTTTGATATTTCAACCACATCTGTTTTAAACTGATGTTTCCATCTTCTCTCTCACCTGCATTATGAATTGTGAATGCAGTTAGCGAGTGTTAGCATGCTAACACATCAAAGGAAGTTGTAGGATATAGAAAATATTCTGCTTGCCTATTATGTTGACCACTTCAAAAACAGTAGTATGAGGTTACTGGTTTAAAAATGTATTGCATATTAATCTTATTTCCACTGTGAGTCTGTACATAAGCTAATTAGCTCGTTAACATTTAGCTCAAAGTAGCTAAATGCTCTCTCAGAGGTGCTAGCATGACTGTAGATTACGGGTGTCAAACATAAGGCCTGAGGGCCAGAATTAGCCTGCCATAACTCTGCTGTAGCCCACCCATCGAACAGCTTTGGGAAATGTGAAGGAGGGTATAAAATTTGTGACTGTGTAACTATATCTTAAAATCTTTTAATGGGTTTTCCTATGCAATGGCCATTCATACTACACCAAAGTAAACAAGTGACAGATAAACAATTGAATGGCAAAAAGTAGCTTTTTTTTTTTTTTTACAATTTATTAGAATCTATGATTTTTACAGTGGGTTCACAGTGGGTTCTGTTATTTCATAAGCAGTCTCATTGCTCATTGCTGAGAGCAGTCTCAGCAATGAGCAACTGGAACTTTTTCTGTTTAATTTTTGCTCATTTCTGACTTAAAGTTTTATCCCAAAGAGTCACACAAACAGATTTGTCTCATGTGCTGCAGGACCATTTCTAAAACACTTCTTTTTGTCATATTAAAAATATCTGAGGGATTAAATGTGTAGTTAAACTTCTTTCCAGTGACAGAAAGTGGAGTTTCACTGCCCTGGCCCACTGAAGCTCAAGATGGGTTGTATATGTAAAAATACATCCCTGCTGTAAAATGTTTATATACTTTTCCCTTTATTATTGAACTGTATCATTAGAAAAATGACCTGATAAGAAGGCTTTCTGCATTACGCAGCTCCATGAAGATCATTCAACTTCATACTATACTTTCAGATTTGTTTTCCTGCTGCAAAGAGACATTTCTAGTTTAGACAAGTAAAGAACACATGAGATGAGGCTCAAACTTTATTGCGCCTTATAGAGCAGGCCGCTGCTATAAAACATATTTACTAGGGCCCGATATCAAACATGGTGGTAGTCTGTGTGTTTAAAGCTCAATGTAAGCTCAACGTCCGGCCCTCGCCCTCACTGCCACCTCCTTATTTCCCACTGCTGTACTGAGCACCTGTCTCGCTAAAATCACAACGGCGCACGAGAGGCCCTTGTCTCTGGATCGTTAATTCGCCGTGACTACGTACAGAACAGTTGTGAGCGTTAGTGTAAACATTAAGTTTGGCCGGAGGCCATACAATCCTGCCATCCAACAGCTGAAGCTAAACAGAGGCTGAGCTAAAGCTGATCCCACAGGGACGATTTCCTCAGAAAGAAGCTTTCTATCTGTTCCTGATAATCAATCATGGGATCAGACTGACAGATGCTCCTGTTTCACAGGGATGTTTGTCACCCACATATTCTAAAATCACTTTCTAACTTTTCAGCCTTCCCCTGTAAGTATTATGCCACTGTGTAGAACTACGATGAACATAGGTTTAAAGAAATAATTTGTAACTTTTTAAATCTATATAGAATAAAACAACTGAAATTATAACTACTGTTCAACTTAGCTCCAGATACTTGAACATTGCAAACCTTTGACCCCCCTGTGTGTCCCCATCATGCAGAAAAAGGGAATACAAATAAAAGGTTTCTTCTTCCTACCCTCTCCTCTGGACTGTGTAGATAATAAAGATTTAATAGGTGACACCAGAGAGAAGGGGTTGTTACTATATGGCAGTGGTAGCCATACATCTCCTCTTGCAACAGTCCAAACAACCTCTCTGGGTACAGAGTGCTAAGGACCGTCTCCAAGAATAGCCCAATTCTGGCATCACTCAAGGCCTTATAAAGCCAGGTACAGACTCCGAATGCCAGGGATCGCGCTGTCCCTGGGCTCGAGGAGCTGAAATACTGCAGGGTTTCTTCACTCTTTACAGACACTCCATGTTTCTCTCCCTTTACCCCCTAACATTGACAGGAAGCTCTGTGATAGATCAGGCCTCCTCAGTGGATTGTCACAGAAAGATGGTATGTCGGGCTTCCTTTATTGCTTTGTGGAGAATCCATATTGTTAGAGGGCAACATGTAATCCAACTTAACTTGAATTAACGTTGAAAACCTTCAGACCTAGGATTTGTATTTTTGCTGCCTTGTAGCTGGGGTTATTTTTTGTTTTAAATGTGAAGTTAAGGTTTCTTAAAACACATGTCATGTGGATGCAGTATCAGCCGCATTTTAAACTAGCCACATTTTGTGTAAACTTGTTATGTATGATGTAAATTACTACATGGGGATGTCATGTAGTTAGACACAAAGGACTGCTGGCACTTTGTGACTCTACTGTTTAACAAGTAGTGAGAGCACACATGCAAGAGAGACTGTGTCACTAATACATGTGGACCATTACAGATGATGAGCGGAGACAAAAGCTCTCTTCTCTCCACAGTGATTGTTACTGTGGCTGTGGGTGGAAATACACTGTTCAGCAACACATCTGGGAAATGTGTTTTCTTTTAATAAAGAACAAAACACACCTTTTTGTAAAGGATGGGAGAAAAACTTTTTTGCATTAACTGCTTATCCGTTTCAGTGTTTGAGGAGGATGGCCCAACTCACATTCATACCTACAGACAATTTAGAATTGAATATTTTAAAATATATATATATATATATAAATGGACTGTAGTGAGTTTGACAATTGCCAAATGTTGATAGCTAGATGGCCAGGTCAGAGCATCTCCAAAACAGCTGTTGTGAGATGTTCTGTGGGCAGTATCTATGAAAAGTAGTCGAAACAGTGAACCAGAGACACGGTCACGGGAATAACTGCTGGCCCTGGTCTAATGAATCCCATTTTCTATTTCATCACATGGGTCGCCTGGTGTGTCGCTTAACTGGGGAACACCTTTCATCGAGTTGCACTATGGCAAGTAGGCAAGCTGGCAGAAGCGGCGTGATGCTTTGGGTCCTGTCATCCATGTGGATGTTACACGTACCACCTACCTAAGCATTGTTGCAGATGATGTACATCCTTTCATGGAATCAGTATTCCGAGATCTCAATCCAATTGAGCGCGTGTGGGATGTGTTGGACAAACAAGTCCGATCCATGGAGGCCCCACTTAGATTGCTAACATCTCAGTGCAGATACCACAGCACACATTCAGAGGTCTATAGTGACCTAATAGGACCATTCATTATCTTTAATATTCATTTATTCATGCTTTTTCCATAATGTGGTTTCCACTGCAGTTTTTACAGTCTATACAAACTGTACATTCATATGTAGTTAAAATGAGCACATCTGTAGTTTTTTATTAGTAAAGACAATAGTGGATTTCTCACAGGTTACTTCATCAACACTGGCAAAATAGTAAGCTAGCCATGACTAGATTAGTTAGTTTCAGAGACACGCGTTGCTAACCGAGAGTTTTGGTGGAAAATCAAAACATACAGTTATAGAAACAAAACCTTTAAACTTCTTTTTAATCCCTGCTAAAAACTCAAATAATGATCTGCTTTTTGTTTCTTTTGTCAGTGTGAATAAACTTTATCTCTGTGGGAAGGTTCCCACTCTTCTACTGATTTCAGTGCACAGCAGTGCTCTTTACCTGGAGCCGGAACAGGAGGTTGACTGAGACACAAGGTCAGAGTGACCTTTAGCGGTGTGATAATAAGAAAAAAGAGACAATGTATTTGAAGTAATTTCTAATGATGTGGGAACTTGGTGCTTAACACTGCTGGACTTCCTGCTAAACATCTTATTTATCTCAGTGTCTTCCAGTCAAGGACTGAAAGTAAATCATCTTCTGAAGGTGCCTGTGTGTTTTTTTACTGTCTGACTCTGAATGTTTTTCCCATAAATTAAACTATTTATGGGGGGGGGGGGGCACTGATGATGTTTGTGTCAGAATAATTGGAATGTACAAAATGGACAATTGAACAGTTTTAAAATCTCTTATCTTCAGCCTGGTGCTTACACATTTCCTGTTTTTTTTTTCTTGTTTATTAATGGGAATTTTGTCTTGTCATTCAGCACTTGTTAGAACACTGGAAGCAATGCATTTCAAACCGCTTATATTTTCATGCATTAAAGCCGAACATAAGCATGTTAGTATCACACTTCACAGCTTACTGTACTGATATTAACAAGTTCAGATTGGCTGATAAAAATAAACAGCAGGCTGGCTGATCTCCCAGATGATTTCTGCTATGAAAGCATAAAAAGGAAAAGTAAGTAAAAATTTCTTACCTTTTTAAATTTTTGTTGGTCTAATTTTATTTTATTTTGCATTTTGAATGTTGTCCTGGTTGAGCCTCAGATGGTTTAGAGATATTAATTTGGAACTACCATGAACAGAAGTTGCTTTAAGCTGCTTGTTATTACAAATCCCCCATTACATTAGGCTATACCTTTCCATGAACATGTCCCACACAGATAACCAACAGCACCGGTCATTTTAGCAAATATGTCATTCAGTCATTTATTTCTTTAGGTTTATTACAAATGAACCCAGAGCAGCGTCTGAAGAATCACAGGTCTCACTTGCCTCAGTTAAGAGCAGAGATCATGCTTCAACAATAAGAAAGAGACTGGGCAAAAATGACACCCATGGGAGAGTTCCCAGGCAAAAACCACTGCTGACCAAAAAGAAAACAAAATCTGCCAAAAAAGAAAAAAATATCCTGATGATAACTGACGAGGCAAAAGTTGAACATTTTGGATTAAACTAATACAACAGTTCATAAAAGCAACATCACACCAGCATTTAAGCATGGTGGTGGTAGTGCTATACACCAGGACATTGATAGGAAACGCACCAGCAAGTCAGCCTCTGAGTTTCAATTTCTTTTCTTTTTTTTTCTTTTTGCCTGTTCTGTTTGGTTCTTTAACCATCAGAATTATTGTCTGAAGGCCAAGATAGATGCCCAACGGATTGATTTCACCAAATGGACCATCACGGCCCTGCCGTATTGATCCATTTGATCGACCTTTGTTATTATTTATTTATTTATTTTATTTTCAGTTTTTATACATGGGACAGACATAATTATGGGATAGGAAAAGGAGAGAGAGAGAGAGAGAGAGAGAGAGAGAGAGAGAGAGAGAGAGAGAGAGAGAGAGAGGGTTGGAGGGAGGGAAAGAAAAACAGAGGGGACGAGGGACAGTGAGACAGGACAAAAAAGAAGAACAAAAGAAAGAAAAATCCACTGGATCATCTATTGAGACAAACAAAGAAAAAAAGCAAACAAGCAAAGCAACATAGAGCAACACAATATGGGGACCACAGCAATAACCTAGATTAACAGTAGATACTAAGTATTGAATGTTATTGTGCAGCATGCAGGACTGACAGCGCACAACGTGCTACAGGACAGCAAAGAAAGGTGTAGTTTGCACGGACACCAAGAACCACCAACGCACCAACGTCCGAGGGCATCAGCCACTGGCAGGAAGTGTGGTGAGGGGAGATAGACCTCCATACCTTGAAGATGTTCCCAGAGAGCTGGAGTCCAAGGCCCAACCTGACACAAAGACACAGACAAGCAGGCACACACAGACACAAACGTACCTTCCCACCCTCATGCACACAACCACAAACACTCGGTACTCACCCAACATGGAGACAGACATAAATGGACACCGTACACACAGTCACACTCCCCGAACATACTGTACACCCCAGGTCCAGGTACCCTTGCCCCCTGAGGTGGAAACAAGTAGACTGTCCCCGGCTTTGCAGTGGCAGTGGGCCCTTGCAACCCAGACCCCAACCGGACGGCCAGCTCCGCCTCCAGCCCCCCCGCCCTGTCGGCTGGCAGAGAGTGGGGGTGTGTGAAGACCCCATGCCTCCCTTCGCCTGCTCATATGTAGTGTTGATGCGTGCTGTTCTAAAGTGCATTTAAAACACGGGAGGGCATGGTGCTACCTGCCAGAGAGCAGCAGGTGCCTGCACGGCCCCTCCTAGAAACCCTCAATCATCTCCTAGACTACATAAGACAATAGACTCCCAGGTCAAGTTCATTCTCCGTCTCTCCTATATCCTATACCACATGCAGAGTGAACTCCTGGAGAGCAGAGAACACCTGCAACGATGTAACAACCTCCCCGACAGTTGAAGAGCCCCCTAGTTAGGCCGATGCACCAGAGGCCCTCTGCTCCAGGGCCGAGACCCCGTGCATCCACCCGCCCACCACCCCGGCGACACACCAATCAGGACCCAAGGCCCAGCCAGAGTCCCAGCCCGGAGGCAGAGCACCCCCAGTACCCCAAGCCCCCATGCCCGCCTCGGACCCACCCAGGGGCAGCCAGGCTGCCAGGCCAGTAACCTACGTCCGTCAGCACAGACCCTCCCCCAGCCCTGCTCCACGCAGCCACGAGGAAAGCACCACCTAAGAGCCACCAGAGCCCCTAACCAGGTTTCAAGTTTGAGTTTCAATTTCAATTGAGATGCTTCCCCTTAAACAGGCCATTTATGCTTGAAAACCTCCCAGTTTGACTGAATTAAACAATTCTGCAAAGAAGAGTGAGCCAAAATTAATTCATAGTGATGTGAAAGCCTGCTTTTAATTGCAGTTGCTGCCAAGGGTGACATAGCCAGTTATTAGGGGGTGAATTACGTTTTCACATAAGGCCTGGAATGTTTAGATAACATTTTTTCCTTAGTAAAAAAAAAAAAAAGCTGTTATTTTAAACCTTGTATCCGCTCGGATTATCTTTGTTTTGTTTGATGATCTGAAACATACATTTGTGCTTTCAGTGACATGCTGAGAAGATATGAGTGCAGTAAAGTTTATTTCATTGTTGTTTGCTGTTATCATTGCTATGTGTTCAAAGCAGCTGTCCTCGCACTAGACAGTGTAGAGGAAAAAAGGAGAAACAATTCAGACTAACTGCTTTAATCTAGCTTACACACTTCTAGCTTCGGTGCTACAAAACAAGCATCAGTAACTCTTACATGCTTCAGGGGCTAGTAGAGACATGATCAACACTGTAAAGCCTTTACGTTACAATATAAACCACCTTTAGGTGACTTTTGTTGTCAACTGGGGCTGTAGCAATAAAACTGAATTGATATGAATTGAATGAAGTCTATGAACACCAGCTGCTGCTGTGCTACATTTAAAAAAGATCGCAAAAAAATGATGAGGTTATGATCATAGACTGGAAAATTTTGAACTGCTGAGAATTATGTATGAGTAATGTGACTCTGAGTCCTGAATGTGAAGAAGTCAAAGGGGGAGAGTGGACAGGAACAATTAATCTGTGTCAAACAGGCTGTAATTACTGCATTGTTACAGACAGAAATAGAGTATATGGATGTTGTTTAAATGGCCTTTTTAATAGCACAGAGGGGTACTTAGTGATTTCTAATCATCTGTGGCAGCAGCGGGTGTAATTCCGCTCCTTAATCTGATCTCATTAGTGGGACCCCGTCTGCAGCTGTGATTTATATTGATCGTCAGGACTTGTGACTCACACACTGGAAGTTAATTAAGTGATAAACTAGGAAACAAATTAGCGAGTTCTAAATGTTTGTTTTGTTGCACAGGGAACTCCTGCCAGGACAATGAGAAAACTAATGCAAACAAAAAAAGTCAGCCACACTACACGTGGTTGTCTGTCTATGTGTTAGCCCTGTGACAGACTGGTGACCTGTCCAGGGTGTAACCCGCCTCTCGCCCCAAGACAGCTGGGATAGGCTCCAGCGCCCCCCCACGACCCTGAAAAAGATAAGTGGAAGCGAATGGATGGATGGAATAATAATAATAATAATAATAATGACTCAAAATAATAAATGTAAATGATAAAGAATGTAAAGAAAAAAATGCTGCCCTCTCTGAGCTCAAGCTCTTTGCACACTTTAGGGTGTACCTCACAAATATATACTGGTATATAAAGGTTCTGAAGCAACACTTTTTAAGAGAAGACCCTGCTTATTAACAATGCAATGCTAAAACACATGCTGCATGTATTACAATGGCAAAGCGCTATGGGGTTGTATGAGGTACATTTCCAGGCATGCTTTTAGATTTATGAAGTAAAAAAATGAATTTCAGTTGCAATGCAAAGAAAAGGTACAATAGTAAAAACCGTATTATTTTTTTTTAAATATGCCACATGTTTGTATTATTTTGGAGTTAATATATGGGCCTGTGGCGGGGTGTGGTTTGCAGTTCAGCTGCAGGGGAGGGGTGGAGCGGCGGGTTCAGGGAAGGCTGATGCCATCATCTAGTGATGGCTCCCTGATAAAAAAATGTGCTAGGACCCGAGGTGGAGAGGGTGTGTGCTACAAACAGGGCAGCTGAAAAGTTGCCCAGTGGAATACACAGTACAAATAAAATGTGTGCAACTGCAAACACTGTATTTCTGAGCTGATATTGTGACTTTTTCTCTTAAAATTTATGACTTACACATAACATGGTTTTTAAAAGGAAGGGAATCAGCATATAATATTTGGGAATTCATATAATATTAAAGCATTGCAGATTTAGAGTCATAAGGTACACATTGTGGAACCTGATATTTGTGACATAAGTAAAAAGAGATATGGGAAGACAGTAGTGTCATCAGGTAAAGTAAGATTACTGATTGAATATGAAAGAGAGAGATCACTTACCAACTTCACTGGAAAACACTGAAACATAGTAAACACGCAATCTAATGTCCATTGATAACATATAAAAGAAATTCATATCAATAATAATTATTTTTTGATTTGAAAAAGATTTTAATATATAGGGAAAAGTGTTTGTTCTTTACTTAAATTGTTTTATTGGTAGCAAGGCAATCAATGCTTGTCCAGTAAAATTTTAAAACATATCAACGTGAAAGCAAACACACTTATTGTATCTATTAAAAACCTTATTACCTGCTTGCATCCATCCTTTAAGCTACTGCCACCTTGTGTCTTCAGTTGAAAAGAGGCTTAACTCTTCTTGACTTGGATTCCTTTGGAATTTGTATGTGGCTTGAATTTTGATCTCTAACAAAAACTGAGCTGGGTAAGGAGAGAGACAGGCATGCTAGACAGGCTGCCACTGGCTCTGATTTTTTACTGCTCTGGGATCAGTTATCATCTGTGTGTTTTGTAGAACCAGAACTAACATTGGGAAGCAACTGCGGTCACTGTGGTTTATAATTCTAACAGGTAAGTTTTATCCTAATAAAATCCTTGGCAAACATGTGTGAGGAAGTTTTTCTATTAACTCCTTTAGGACCCTAACAAGAAATCCTTGATGCGAGAGGATGTTAGCTATTGTCATGTCTGGTTTATTAAAACAGGCAAGTTGAACAGATACTGGCTCCAGCAGCGCTTTCAGATTACCATGTCGAAGAAATAATTTCATTGCCTGAATTTATAAAGTTTAACTAGACATTTTGCTAATACAACACCTTAATTTTTCATTAATATTTGAATCCATTCATTTTAACACAGAGTTCTCAAACCTTTTAAATCAGCGGGAATTTTTACAATTTTGTTAATATTTTTTTCTTGTGCCAAGTTTAAAAGGGAAAAGCAAGAACTAGATAAAACTGTTTGTTGTAATTGTTTACGTCACTGAACAGTTGCATAATGGTTTCACACATTAACAAGTATGAATTCGAAGTCCTTGTAGAACCTTCATCCTTGTGATGAAAAGAAAGGGACGGACATCCTCCTCGTATTTATTATCACTTCAACCAGACACACGGCATTCATAATGATGTTATGACTTTGGGATGAGGGAACAGAATGTAAAGGACATTTACAGTGATCAGTGGAACATTTTACTCTTTTCAACGGAAATAAACCTCACATGTTTTTTTTTTTCCTCCTTCCCAATTAATTTCCATCTATATAAGCAGAAATCCTGCATTAGCCACTGGGTTGTGATGCCGTGTTGATACCACAGCCAATGAGAGTAACCTCAAGAGAAGGACAATCTGGAGTAATGCATGTACCCAGGAGAAAATAATTGAATTTTTATCTGTTTTATACTATAATGAATCCTTAGACATTAGCACGGATTGAGCTCTGAGGATGTTGCAAAGCATGGATAATTACTTAGTGGGAGCTAAATCTATGGGGTAGTCACAGAGAGAGAGAGACAGAGAGAGAGAGAGAGAGAGAGAGAGAGAGAGAGAGAGAGAGAGAGAGTAGTGGAGGCATCTGTTACAACAGCCACCCACAGTTATCTATTGTCTGGGAGCACAGGAGCCAAGAAATTCTTCATTATCAGATAAAAGAATTAATGTACACTCCAATCAGCTTTTGTAAGATTGTGAGATTATTTATACAGTGTGGCAGGGTTACGTGTGAGTGATTATTTAGTCCGTTTGTTTGTGTGTGATTGTGAGTTTGTAAATGAGGCCGTATGTTTGTGGTCCGAGTGGTGGGCCTCAGAAGCTGACGAGTTAATTAAATACGTTGAAAGGAAGAAAGTATAGCCTGTTTTTTCTTTTAGTTTGATTTTTAAATGTACAGTTTGTGGAATTAATTTAAATACCTCATTGTTTTGTAATGACTGATGACTGAGCTTCATTTAGGCCACTTTAATTATTTTATGTGCAGTGTGTGTATATATATCTGAGGTGCTTTTGGCACTGAGAAAATTCAATTGAAATACATTTGGTGTCATCCTGCATTTTATACTCTTTTTTTTCAAATGTAGAGGGGGATCATTTTCTCATTGCTACTCTAGTGATTGTTTGTGTTTAGCTACCGTAGGACAGCTATTATATTTACCATCTATCTTTACTTCCCTGAGTTTTCTATAAGCTTTTCTCTGTTTTGTTTTTTTTAGGGGTGATAATCACAATAAGTAAAAAAACAAACAAACACTAAAACTTCTTAAATGTGTTGAAACGCTAAACTCTAGACTCTAGACATTGAATTACTGACCATAAGCCAGATCATAATGTTGGGACTGATTTGGGGAAAACAACTGTACAAAATGTGTAGAAATTAAAATAGAAGAGTCTTTAATTTCATTTTAATTTGGCAAATATTTATCTGCAACTTTACTAAGTGAAATGTCGAGCCGCTAGCTGGAAAAATAGCATTTTCATGGAAATCTCCTTATAAAAAGTTTTTGTGGAAAATTGCAGCATCGACCTCAGAAAACATGTTATGTTCAACATAAGTTTCTCCGTAGTATACTGTAGTATACTACGTAGTGTGTGTGTGTGTGTGTGTGTGTGTGTGTGTGTGTGTGTGTGTGTGTGTGTGTGTGTTTGTCAC
>VURO01044152.1:0-13220 GCA_015108175.1 Pelvicachromis taeniatus | reverse complement strand
CACACACCTACACACACACACACACACACAGTCACACACACACACACACACACACACACACACACACACACACACACACACACACACACACACACACACACACACACACACACACACACACACACACACACACACACACACACCCACACACACACACACACACACACACACACACACACACACACACACACACACACACACACACACACACCTATGTAATAAGAGGGATTGTGAAGGAGAGCCATCCCCAATAGTTACATTACTACTGGCTGTCCACCTCCAGTCCTATCCAGCAGCACGTAAAAGTAAGGCTGGGTATCATCTCTGATTTCTATAATTGAGTCGATTCCGATTGACAAGATTCAATTTAATTTTGACTCAGACAGAGAAGCACAATTGGTAATCCATAAAAAAGAAGATTAGCTGGATTCATGTGGTCTAAGATTTCAGGTGGCTAACAGGAACAGTTACACATTCCAGATAAAACTACTACTAGTTTATCCAGGAAATTCTGCCGGAGATATTATCAAATGGTGATCAACAATCTATAAAAAACATTTAAAAAATATACCAGTAAAATGTGACGCTGTTGTAAAAAGGACAAGAGGCGAATGCTGCAGCAAATCATAAATATGGTAATTTAGTGCACAGAGCAGTAAAATAAACAAAATAAAGATTCAAGTTAATTTCTTTATCACAGAGCACTGAGCTGCTGCTATTTCAAAATCACCAAATTAATACATGCACATTCCTGTGACAATGTGAACCACAGTTTGGGCTTCATTCACTGATTTTAGTAAGGTCCCATATGGATCATTTTATATGGAACAAGAATTATATGATCTATAAAACACCCTTTTAGATCAGTAATGTACTGCAAGACCACCCCTTTCATGTGAACTCGCAGGGAAAATGCAGCTTAGCAAGTTGATAACTAGCTTCAAGTGACCACTTATGCTGATTGCCAATGTAGGGGTAAATGAATCCAGATAACAAAAACACGCCCTGGGTCTGTTGAAGTCGCATCATTGTACACAGCCCAGGTTCAGCATAAGGGATTTGTAACCACCGACCGGAAGGCATCAATAAACCTCAGCAGCTGACTAATTTCCTACTGAAGCATAAATCTCCAGAGACCTCAATAAAGGAATGCTGTAACACAACTGTAGGGTGTAACACATCTGTGTCCTCTGTTAGAAATAAACAGCTGGCCACATACCCTGATTAAAACCACTTTAGATCGCACAGACGTTCACAGACAGCCAATATACCAAACTCCATGGAAGACAAAAGAGTCCATGAACAAGAGGAAATCTGGCATGATTAAGTCTTGGGGAAATTCTACCCAATAATTAAAGTGCAGATGCATCCCTGACTTCAGAATTGAGCACACAGAATGGCTACACTGGCTACAATATTAAATCCTTCTTCAAACAGTTCCATGGGGCCTTGGGGATCTCAGTGTTTTTGATGAAGGGGATTTATAATAAATTAAATATATCCTTATCCTTTCATCCTTACATGGGGTCCCAAAATCAGCCCTGATCTGCTGTGCAGCTTTTTGTGGCCATGCTAACTCATGTTAGATGGCGAGCTAGTGGAAAGTTAAACATCAGCTGAATGAAGCTGGCTGGCCTCTGGGTGAATTACCCTGTTTCCACTGGTCAGCTACATGATTAGTAGTAACATAAACACTTATTTAAAAAAAAACACTCCTTCAAATGTTATGTAGTCATTGCAAAATTCTAAAATATTTACCACCATCCACCAATTTTGAAGTCATCTCCATTTTGAAAATTCTGTGAACTTTCAAACAGGTCAAAATATCAACGGACATTTGAAGAACAGATTGATGCCCCTCTCAGGAACAATCTTCAGTGTGGCATTTTTCTTTGCTCTTACAAAGATCCCTTTTAAAGCAATTCTTCCTGCCCGCCTTCTTCCAGCCAATCAGCCTCCACTCCGCTTACTTTAAATCTCACAATCAGCTGTCAGTCTCCCTGGCAGATGACTTGTGCAACCTACCTCCTCCTCATCTTCACCTCTCCCATGTGAAGATAAGGCTCCATTCAAGTCTCCATGGTCATCTCCACCACCAGCATCCAGACTCCTGGGTGGTCCTGATATAATTCCTGTCACTGCTAGGATTCCATTCTGCTGTGATGGGCCATTGGGGTCCAATCGTCAAATAGCTTAACTGAATTCTATGTATCAATAAATAATATGGGGGAAAAAGGCTTACACTGGCTGACATAAGGTTAGGTGTTTAATAGATTTCCTAGAATAGGACCCAGAATAAATGCAGGGTAGTAGAGAAATAGGCAGTTTTAACACTGGTACTAAAAACTGTGTGAAGGAAATTTTTTTCAGCTTCAGTCTTTTTGTACGATCTTCTCTGATTCTGTAAAGCAGATACCTGATTTATGTTACTCTGCCGTCCATAGTTCACTGATTACCAGAGCTATGTGATCCATGGCTGTCTGGTGGACAACCTGACTCTGGAGCGCTCCATTGCTTTGTTTAACGGTGTTTCGCAATGGGTACAGCTGATGGTTCTCAGCAAACTCACACCTCAGACCCGTGCAGAAGTCATCACAAAATACATCCATGTGGCACAGGTAAGCCAAGGAGGGCAGGCTCCATTGCACAGAGAGCTGTGCTGTCCAGCTTTCAGAAAGTGTTTCTCTCCAAAACATATATAGAAATTGTAATTTTTCTTTTGAGTAGTCAAAAAACATATCTAGAAAAATGCAACAGTGAAATCTTACAGATTAGAAAAAAAACCCCACTCAGCTAAAGTGGCAAAACTTTCTTCATTTGCAGTGCAGAGGCTCAGAGAAAAAAAAAAAAAAAAGCCCCCAAAAAGGGCTTTTTAAATAATTCTTACATTTTTCCAATCTTCTCTAATTTCTTCTCTAATAAAAAAACAAACAACAAAAAACATACAAAAAACACCCCCAAAGAACAAAAGCACTTGAGCTGTTGTTCCATCATAAAAGCTCCCTCATCATCAATATTTATGTTCCACATGGTACAGGATATTATTCTTTCTGTCTCTGTTCTAGACAAAGAGCTTCTGCATTACTCTTCCATTTGTATTGATGGATGCACGCACTAATAACCTGCCCTGTATCTCCTATAAATAAAGGCTGTCTACAGAAAGGGTTAAGGAAGAAGCTACTTCACACACTGCCATTAGCCGTAATGATATGCTGTGCAGAATATTGTGCACTGTTTTTTAAGATGGTTTGGTCAGCTTCAAGTGCAAATGTTCTCATTATGTAATCTTTGGACAAACTGCCCGAAATGCGGTGACAGAGACATTTGAGGGATTTTGAGTCAATCTGTGCTCCAGATGGGTTCATTTTAATTGCGTTAGTTGTGATGATGGTGTTAACGCGTTTAAGCTTCATTAATGCGCCAACGCCGAGTAGCCCCTCATGCTTTTTTTGGGGTTGCGTTAACGCATTAACACTGACAGCACTAAACATAATGTAACGTACGTAACACAATGTTGTGTTATGTAATGCTGAATTGAATAGTAAACATTACTCACATAGCCTTTTGTCTCCCATCTCAGCATTACTAGCTTGTTAAAATAAAGTGAGTTTTTACAGTTACTCTGATGATCATAGTGGTAGCAAAGCTTTCTTCTTCAACTCAACCAATCTAATAAGGCACTGGAGTACAGTGATAATAAGCTCTAGTGTTCATGCACAGGTCCACAAAGTAGTCAGCTTAATTTGTTGGTAAGCTTTTAGATTAACATCCTGTCCACAGTCCATAAAAACAAAGTGAAATAAAGTTTTTTCAATATTTTTGAATATTAATAAACAAAACAACAATAGAAAAAAATTGCCACACTCCAAACTTTCTTATACTTCAGGGGTTCAGAATCTGGCACACCGAGGACCAAAAGAAAGGAGCTGGGGATTCAAGCGATGAACAAAGGCTAGCTAGGCCACCGCTTCAGCCAGGAAACAGTGATCATCAACATGTCTTTCTCTGGTCACCAGAAACTCCTGCACTTGCAGAACTTCAACACTTTGATGGCGGTGGTGGGGGGCCTGAGCCATAGTTCCATTTCTCGCCTAAAGGAGACTCACTTATATTTAGCTCCTGAAGTAGTCAAGGTAAGTCAATACCAGTCTTTTGCATGTAGATTCATTTATGATTACTACACAGTTACAGGTGATTCAGTGGCAATGTATTTGCTTAGCAACAAGCCTTTACCCTGTTTCATTAAGGAATGTGTCCTTCATTTGGTGGAGCCGTTGCTTCACAGCAAGAAGGTCTTGAGTTTGGTTCTCTGTGGAGTTTGCATGTTGTCTCCATGTTTGCGTGGGTTCTGTCTGGGTACTCCGGATTCTTCCCACAGTCCAAAGACATGCTTAACATACATTTTTGATTTACTTATGAAAAAGGTTTACTCTTTACCCTTTGCTACTTCTTTCCACAGATCTGGAATGAAATGACAGAGCTGGTCTCTTCTAACAACAATTACTCCTGCTACCGAAAAGCCTTCACTGAGTGCCAGGGATTTAAGATCCCCATACTGGGTGTGCACCTAAAGGACTTGATTGCAGTGCATGTGGTCTTTCCTGACTGGATTGGTGATGGTAAAAAGGTGAACCTTGTGAAGATGCATCAGCTTTACATGACTTTCAATGAGCTGGTGTCCCTGCAGAGTGCAGTGGCCCAAGTTGAACCCAACATGGACCTCATCTACCTACTAACGGTGAGGGATTACCACACATGGACCTGAAATGTCACTGTCCAACTAATTGTGCACATACAGAGGAATCTGTCCAGAAGTTAAGGAAAAATAGATACTTTTATTTTCTAAACACCCTGCTTCATTTTCTTCACTCTTGTTTGTTGCTTTGCTTCTTGTTGTTCTCGACTCTTTTTCACCAGTCAAATCAGGTTCATAGAAGCTCCTTGAGAATATGGGCTTGACTCCACAAATCCTCGGCCTCATTACCTAACCTCAGAAAGGATTTGTAGAGGCTCTTTTTGTATGCAACCTTTCTTGTGATAACCTGTTTTGTTAGATGGCAGTGTTTTACTTCCACTTTACACAAAAGGTCATTTTACCACCCTCAATTGTTCTTTGACTTTTTGTAACTTATTATATGTCAATATTTTTATTTTCCAGCTTTCTTTAGATCTTTATTACACCGAGGATGAGATTTATGAGCTGTCATTGCTAAGGGAACCTCGTAACTCTAAATCATTGGTAAGTTTTAGTGTAATTATAATCCAGTGAATATTCAGAGATTTATTATTATTATTATTATTGTTCAGTGATTTTCACCCCAACCGGTCGCAGCAGATGGCCCCGCCCCTCCCTGAGCCTGGTTCTGCCGGAGGTTTCTTCCTGTTAAAAGGGGGTTTTTCCTTCTCACTGTAGCCAAAGTGCTTGCTCATAGGGGGTCATATGATTGTTGGGTTTTTCACTGTATGTATTATTGTAGGGTCTACCTTACAATAATACATACAGTCGCACCTTGAGGCGACTGTTGTTGTGATTTGGCGCTATATAAATAAAATTGAATTGAATTGAGTTATTAGACTTACTTTCATCAAAGACTTTCAATTTAAAATATTTCTGCCAAACTATTTATCAGACATGGCAGAAAAATAAACACCTATTTGACTCCGTATTCAATTGAATTGAATTCAGTTTTATTTATATATCAAATCACAACAAGTTTCCTCAAGGCGCTTTATATTGTCATGTAATGACAATAATTCAGTTATTGTTCTCTTGATGTGAATATTTGGTGGGTCCTGTTTGTCTAAGCCTTGTCCTTCTGCACAGCCTACCTCTCCAACAACTCCCAACAAGCCACTGGTGCCACTGGACTGGGCCTCTGGTGTCGCTACCAAACCAGACCCCTGTCTGGTCAATAAACATATCAGGAAGGTAGTGGATGTAAGTATACAAACATACTTTTTCAAAATTTGAAGAAACTGCTATTGCTGAAAGTAATCTGTTTTCCTGTCTTTGTTGGGATAGTCTGTGTTCAGGAATTATGACCATGACCGTGATGGATACATTTCTCAAGAGGACTTTGAGAGCATTGCAGCTAACTTCCCCTTCCTGGACTCTTTCTGCGTTTTGGATAAAGATCAGTGAGTTTGGAACATTACAATACAGTTAAGTTTGTTGTTTTAGCTGTCTAATAAAACATAATCCACTTTTTAAGAAGGTAATAACTGCCTGTAGTCTAAAACCCATGGATGTCACCAAAAATGGGGTTTTGTTCGTGTTGATGCCTTCATGACGACTGTCTTCAGGATTATTCAGTGGTTTATCTTTTCCAAATATCCACTTATTTATCGTCAATAACTGTTTGGTTGTTTTTGTAGACAGTATAGAAGATAAACATATATTCAGGGTCTGAAAACATGAAACCAGCAGATACAGTTTAAACTGCATGTACAGTACTACTTTTTTGTCATCTTGCCAGTGCTGTAATGTATGGACAAGTGCTTTATTATTAACAGACACACACACACATGTACGTGAGTAAAGTGGTACTTGTGCCAAGGTGTGACTGCAGCTTAAGATCTATTATAAAGAAGTAACACATTTCCTACACTACGGCCATTTTTGTTTCATTTTGACTTCATGCTGACAGATGGGACTGACCTGCCTGTGACTCACTGTGTTCGGTTGCTGTCTGTTCATTCTCTTTTCCTTTCTCTCCTCTCCTCTTCTCTCTCTCTCTCTCTCTCTCAGAGATGGATTGATCAGTAAAGATGAGATGATTGCATATTTCCTTCGAGCCAACCCACTGCTGCAGTGTAAGATGGGACCAGGATTCGTTCATAGCTTTCAGGAGATGACATACCTGAAGCCCACGTTCTGTGAACATTGTGCTGGATTTGTGTGTATCTATAATATCCCGAGTGCCATACTTAATTACTCACTGCATGTAGAATGTAAAGTGCATGAACTGAGTCTAATACTATAAATGTTGCTGGTTATGGACTGGCATTTATACAGCACTAGTCTTACTGATCACTCAAAGCACTTTAGATTTTAAATAGTGACTACAAGCAGTTAGCAGTCATTAGGGAGGCTGTAGGTGTAGGTGGTAGGCCACGTTGTCTACCAATCAGAATGTTGGTGTCTCGGTCCTCCTTGGGCAGAATTGCCTCCATTGGAGTGTGAGTGGATGGGTGTGTGCATGTTGTTCTTCTTATTTGTAGTTATAGATCAGAGATGTCAAACTCATTTTGCTGTGGGCTGCACCAGTAAAGCGTCACTTCTGTCAGTGCAAGCATGCTTAACTACACATTTAAGCATTTACCATATATCTTCCACTTGTAGCCCAGGCGTTTATTCAAAAAATTATCCTTCTTGGAATTGTCGCGGAAGTGAGAGGGAAAGAGGACCCAGACGCAGTTTTTAGACTGAGGTGAAAAGACGTGCGTTTACTTACAGTACTCCAAAAAGTATTCCAACAGTTCACAAATAATGCAGTTCCCAATTGTGTTCCTCCTTTGCTCCCGAGTGTCTCGGGACTCGCCCAGTCCACCGAGTGGTGCACTGGGCTCCCAGTGCGCTACCAGTGCGCTACCAGTGCACGAGTGGTGCTCCCCGAGACTTCTCTCCGCCCGACTCTCCTCAAGAGGAAGTAAAAGACCAGAAAAATCCCTGGTTTCTTAAGTAAAGGATGAATAACTGCATGCTTAAATTCACATGGTACTTGACCTGAAAAGAGGCCTACCGTTAATTGTTAATCTATTGCTTAACTATGTTGTAAGTTAAATGGCTGTGGGGAAGGTCCTTTTCAGTAGGAAATACTGTAAAAGTAAAAAGCAAAACACACAGTCCAAACATGTATTCCTTGTCTCTGTGTGTGTGTGATTAGGTGAATGAGACTTATAGTAGAAAGTACTTTGAGTGCTCAAATAGAGGAAAGAGGTGCAATATAAGTGCAAGCCCATTTACAAGCCAGATCTAACCACACATTCCTACAGAGCTCTGTACAATTTAAGCACCCTGTCTACCTGTCATCTGTGGTCACTTTAACCTAAGTCTTTGGACTGTGGAGGGTTTTTCCTATACTATTAAAGAAAACACACACAAGCACTGGGAAAAAATGCAAACTTCACACAGAATGCTTCAATCTAAGAACGTTGTTGCTGTGAGGTGACAGTGCTCACCACTGTCCCACCCTGACACATTTAATTTCATTTTTTAACTATTAATTTCACAGGGTCTATAGTTCTCAGTTGCCCAAACATACTTGGGTACATACTGTTATGATACTACCACCAGTCCAAAGCACAGACAGAACAGACGTGCACAGAAGTGCTGGAAATAGTGCAAATTGCTGTAATTGTGTCCTGTTTGTTTTTGTTGTTTTTTTAAAGTGCGCTTTGTTGTGACCTGATGCTATTTTCTGTCTACTTTTTTAACAGCTCTGGGGGATCATCAAACAGGGGTACAAATGCAAAGGTAAAATTTCACTGACTTCTTCTGTGAAGGTCTGCCAAGATTAAAAATGAATAGAGAGAAATAACAGTTAACCCCCTATAATAATTAATGCCATTAGAGGTCATTTAAGCCTATGAAATTATCATTGCTAAAAATCCAAAGCTTAGACCCATAGACTAACCTTAGGTTTTCAAGACAAGTAAAAAAAAGTAAGGCTTAAGGTCATCATTAATAATGACTTACATAACCAACCTGTGGGATTATTTTTTTAATGACGAGGGCAGGCATTCTAGTTATTTGTAACTTTAACCAGTTACAAATAACTGGTTAAAGTTACAACCAGTTATGTATGTATAAATCAAATCAATCTTGATTTGATTTATACATCAAATCAAGATTGTAAAGACAATGTGGTGCAATCACACATTAAGATTGACTATATGCTTCTATTTTTACTTTGCAGACTGTGGTGTAAACTGTCATAAACAATGCCGTGAGCTGCTGGTTCTGGCCTGTAGGAAGCTGATTCGCTCTGGCTCTCTGGGCAGCGTTTCTCCGGTCAGAGCAACTCACAGCTCACTGCCCAGCAGCCCCACCTTACCTGCCTGTCAAGGTCATTCTTAGCTACTGCAAACACTGAAATTGGGTGGTTATTACATTTGCAAGTCTAACTTGTAATTTGAACAAAATGATTTTCTGTTTCTATGGTGAACAGTTGTATATGTATATAAATCATATACAATCTGCATGAAATTCAACAACTTAACGCTTGTTAAACTTATTCTTATTTTCAAGAATAAACTAAGAGCAAGAGCTCTTAGTTTCCCAGACTCGCGATTTCACAAGATCACGTGCGATTTTAAACCACAGGAAAATCACTGGGGTTGTAAAAGGTAGAAAAGCATACACACCCCACATGTATGCTATTGCTATTTATTGTGGTTTTAACCTGTCAAAGACAAAAACGTAAAGAAAATTCTGTATCAAGCCTTGTAATCATAGCTTTCCTAGTGACATCTCGGTGGCACTGCTGACTGTTGCCTCAGTCCTGAGTTTGAATCCACCCCACCTTGGCGTGGGGGCCTTTCTGTGGAGTTTGGAATGGGAGAGGAAGAACCCATACAAACACAGGGAGAACAAGCAAAGACATGCAGTTATTGGGGTTAGATTTATTGCATATGTCTGTCTGTGGTTAGTCCTGCAAGCGACTGGTGACCTGTCCAGGTGTGCTCTGACTCTCGCCCTATGACAGCTGGGATAGGCTCCAGTCCCCCTGCGACACTGAAAAGGACAATCTCATTCAAATAGTTATATTTTTGAGTGTATGCTGAACAAACACCAACAATTACACAATAATGCACAGTGGAAAAGAAGTGGAAATTGTATTATGTGTGAACCTTTAAAAAATACAAACCTGAGTTGGCACTACTATAGTAAAACAACTAATGCCTTTACTTTGTACATTTGATGGGCAGGCCTGATGAATATCACGACACTATAAATAATTTGTTCACAGTCTTTTTGTTTGTTTTTTTCAGACGAGGACGAGGTGTTTGAGTTCCCTGCTGTCACACCAGCAGATCCAGCACTCGATACTCAGTCCATCACCCTAATGACGGGCTCAGCCCAGAGAATCTCTGTGCGCCTGCAGAGAGCCACCACGAGCCAGGCTACGCAGACTGAACCACTGTGGCCTGAACATGGCTGGGAGGTGGCAGACAGTGGTGCCCACACCTTCCCCAAAATGAAATACAGGACTCACAGGAAAATGTCTAAAAACAAGGGTTTCGCATGCTGGGAAAACCAGAGTGGCAGACAGTACCAGGCAGGTTCTGCATCACACTGCACTGGAAGCAGCGTAGACTCCCAGGAGAAGCCAGGCGTCTCAGTAGAGCATGTACAGAACAGGGTTACGCACAGAGCAAAGGTAATGGAATAGATTATTTGTGGATTTTTATTTAAAAGTCAAATTTTATGCTGGTCGAGCACCCAACAATTTGATGACCTCCCCTTGACCAGCAGAAGAAAACCTGTTTTATTATTTTTAGTATTTTGGGGTCAATTTGTTATTTTTTTTTTTTACAGGAAGAGACCTTGGTCTGAAGCAGATCTGGTTGGGTTGAGAGTTAAAAGAAAAAAAAAAAACAGTGCATAGATAGAGAAGACTAAAGTTAATGACATTCAGTAGTGGCATGTAAACATATCAGTAAGGGAAGCATGTATAATGTAAACAGAATAGGTCCCTATGGAACTCCATAATTAACCTCAGTGTGTGAAGAGGTACAAATTTGAGTCTGTTAGATTACTCACTGTGTTTTAGGAAATACTGTTAAATGTTCAGTTTCTTTGTCTCTGAAAGCATGAATGTCAATATTAGCTTAGATCTAAAAGAACATATGGAAGCATTAGGAACCAACTTTAAACCATGCAGCTTCAAACTCAGACATGAGACATCTGAGCTTTTGTTAAAAAAAAACTCTTTAATAGTAAAATTCATTCTTCCCAACGTTATTTATAAAATAGAAATAGCAAATAAAACTAAGACTAACCTTGGGAAAAGACAGGAAATCTGAATTATATCGGTCTTCACTTAAAATAAATAAATAAATTGATGCCCCAAATCCAGATAAACATGTCTCTGCTCTTTCTTCCACTCCAGAACAGCTGACCTGGTTACAGTGGGTGAGAACCTGAACCTGTGGGTGCCCCTAGTGGCTGAGACCAGGAGGTTCTTCTCTCAAGAGGATATTCTTGGCTTTCTGAGGTTCCCCTTCAAAAACATGGAGTCATCATGTCCTCTCTAGATTTCAGCATGACACGGGCAGAGCTAAATGGAATCAAAGTCAGAGAGAAGAGCTGAGTCCAGGCAGAAAGACACGAAGATGAAGGTTTTCCCTTATTGGCCAGTTGCTTTACAACATCAAGCTTTCAAACGGAGCTAAGGAAGAATGTGAACAGAAATGATCTGGTGTTGGATTTTCATAAAGAGAGCACTGACATCAAGGTCCTGATGTCACATGATCATAGCAAGAGCGATGGATGTGGGATTTTTTTCATGTTTGTATGTGTAGATGGAAATAAAAGGAAATGAATGTAAAGGGAAACCAACTCTGCTGGCATTCAGAACACTTAGCACAAAAAACTTGTGAAATAGCATTTCCACAGTGACAGCTGCAGAGTAGTCCATCTTAGTTTGATCTTTTTCAGCATGCAACAGCAATGTTTTTTTACAAATGCTGTACCATCAAGTGTGGAAGGTTTCACGAGTATGATGTGTTGAGCGTTATGAATTGTGTTTTCCTTTTTTCTGTGTCAAAGCAAATAAAAAGCAGATATTTATTTAATGATATGTCATTTTATGTCTTTGCTCATGTTTTTCATTGTAATTTGATGTTTTTTGATGTTTGCACCCACTTTAAAGTCAAATCATGTGTCTGATTTTGAGCCTGGCAGTACAAGTGCTGACAGTGAGTCACACACTCAGTAGCTAAGTTAGCTTTTGCCACATCCACTTTAGTCATGATGTTGTTTGTGAGGCCTCAAGCTGAGGATTTTTATCATCACCATCCTGGTCTTTATAGGACATGACAAGTGAGGAGTGGATCTGACCTAGAAATCAAGTTTTACATTCCAGCCTAGAGGTAACCAGGACCCAACATGAAGGTGCAAGTCTCCCCACTCCAACCACTCCCAAGAAAGGCCACCAACGGGGCAAAGATAAACATAGATTCAGGGTCTGAAAACATGAAACCAGCAGATTCTCACACTGAGGGCTTTAGCAAGTCCACCATTGATTTATGTTGCTGCACAAAGGGCATTTCCTTTAATGCCCTGCAGGGGGAAACTCATCAAGCCGCAGACTGCTTCAGATGGAACCTCAACAATGTCTCAAATCATTCTCACATAGTGTCAAATCATAGAATATAAAACATCACGTTCCTGTTGAGTTGAAATCAAAAGAGAGAAATAGTGTAAGCTCTCATCAATCACAAATTGTTACAACTGTCCTCTCTCCTGTCAAACCACCAGAGTCACAGCATTTAAAATGCTCAACTAGAGACTATACACTTGGTTACTCAAGTCTAGTTAGACTTGAGTTACTCAAGTGTAGTTAGACGAGTAACCAAGTGAAGGTGCTAGCAGCAATTTATTTAACTTCGGACGTGAGCAGTACCCAAAACAACAAAAAGTTTCTAATGTTCCCTAAGCTTCCCTATCAAACAAAAGCAAACAAACAAAAGACAATTCTCTGACCTATGCTGCTCTCCAAAAACTTCACGTTTTTGGAAAAGGGTCAACAAACAAATAAAAGGGCTTCTCACTCCTACTTAATGTGCTGCATGTGACTACAACATTATGTAGTCACTGTAGACAGTGACTACATAATGTTGTTTAAACAATGTTTAAACAACTATTTACACAGGTGCTCTTAACACAGTAGCACACATTCCAACACACTACAGATCAGGTTGTTTTTTTCCATACACAAAAAGCTCTAAACTACAGCCAATCAGCTGGCACTTTATTGGTGGTGTAGGAGTCCAGGAGAGAGGGCCAGGTAGCTGTCAGCTGGAGGTTAAATACTGGGGCATCAACCAATTATCTAATACCAGGACAGGAACAACTCCACCCAATGACTCAGCAGCCACACCCATGTCCACCCCTGAGAGAGAGAAATGGAAAAAACCCACAGCCCTCCTCTGGTGGGAGGAGTCACACATAAAACACTAACACTCATAACATTGAATCATAACACAAAAAACAG
>VURO01044150.1:0-20557 GCA_015108175.1 Pelvicachromis taeniatus | reverse complement strand
TAATAAAGTTTAATATTGCATTATATTGAATATTGGATGGACCTTTTAATATCTGGCATCTGGCAAACTGGCCATTTATTAGCTCATAATGTTATTTTGCGGGGTGACTAGACCAAAAAAATAAAATAAAATAAGAAGAAAACACTCTCGTAGTGTGCAGTTACAGCAAGTCCTTTCACCCTCTGTGTGAAACCTGTCTCCCCTCTTAGAAAGCTGACAGAGCAAAACTGAGGTAACATTAGTTAATTACATAACCAGCGCAGACCTGTAAAGAGAACAGTCAGTTTAACTCTGAACAAAACGCTTTAGCCTCAGCTGTGAGTTTAGCTGTGTGAATATACAGCCAAGACTTGACATGAAAGGAAATTTCAGTCAGACAACCTCTTTGTTATAAAATCAAAGCTTTGGCAGGGAAGAAAAGTGAAGGTATAGGCTGATTTACATCAGATTTACTGTCAGGTCAGCTTAATTAAAACACCATTGAGTAGAGAGCATAAAGCAGGACAGACACAACTCTATTTAATGTTTACTCATAAATTAAACACAAACTGGCTTCCTCATTGTTGTGGGGACACTGTTATTGGAAATTAAAGTGTGCATGATATGGACTGATCCTGAAATGTAAAAATGTGCCACACACAAGAGAGTGTTGACAACCGCACATTAAACCCACCAGTAAAAAAAACAAAAAAAATGTGTAAAACCAGAACACTGCAGCTGATCCGGCACCTGTGGAAAATACACTGGCTGCGGATGAGAGGAAAGCTGATGCTAGAAAGTACAAAACACATATGCAAGGTGCCTGAAGTTTTGTTTTGTTTTTAATTTGCAGGGTGCCAAAAATGAAAACAAGATGAGATTCAAGACAGGTGGGAGGAGTTTAGAAATGTCATTGTAATGACCTGAACGAATCAGCAAATTTTCTATTATGCCATGATCTTAATACGTCCACCTGACACCATTTAAAAAAGAAAAAAACAACAACAACAAAAAAAACCTACACATGCTGACAAGTTGGAGAAAGGTGAGGATGTCTCAAAGCTTGCTGCTGTATTTTTCTGCTGTTAGGAAAAGGGTAGAGGGGACTGAGTATAATAGTTATTGTTTAAAAGTGTTAAGATTTACTGGGAAGAGCCCATACCTCCAAAACTCAAAATAAAGATAAGCATTCTTTTGCATCTTTAAAAACTACTGGTGGGGGGCAGTGCTACCCCTCAGCCTCATAATAGACCAGGGGTGTGCAAGTCCAGGCCTCAAGAGCCGGTGTTCTGCAGGTTTTAGATGTGTCCTTGATCCAACACAGCTGATTTAAATGGCTAAATTACCTCCTCAACATGTCTTGAAGTTCGCCTGGTAATGAACTAATCATTTAATTCAGGTGTGTTGACCCAGGTGCTATCTAAAACCTGCGGGACACCGGCCCTTGAGGCCTGGAGTTGCCCACCCCTGTAGTAGACCATACACCTATGGTATCAATTTGAAAATCCTAAGCCACCTTATTCTCCAGTTATCACATTCACAAAATTTAAAGAAAACCTTCCTCGTTTCCATTGACCTTGAGGTCAAGGTCTCTGAGATTTGAACGTCGAAGAGTTTTAGCAGATGGACCTATGGAATCAATTTCAAAATTCTAGGCAACTTCCTTCTCAAGTTATCGCATTCACAAACATCATGATGATAATACCTCATCAGCCTTTTATGGCTGAGTGGTAAAAAACAACTTACTCTGCTTTTCCTTATTTCCTAAATAAACAAAACAAAGTAGTAGTGTGTGTGTTGTGTAGTAGTTTAAATAATGTGTAGATATGAGTAATTCCAAAAGTCGCACCTTCAGTCTGCTCTAAACACTGTATGATCGAGTGTGATCATAGGGGATCAGAGGGGATATCCTTAATATGGTCACCTCAAGCACACAGCTCTGACTCTGAGCAGAGTGACGAACAGCAGGGCTCACTACAAGATAGATGTGGGTTATTTTGACTTGTGAATCACACAAAGCTACTCTTTTCTCTTTCTGACATCATATAGTTAAAGTTGCTTTTCTGATGTTTACTTAGATTGACTAGAAATAGTAGATGGATCACTGTTATAGCATTTTACACACACACACACACACACACACACACACACACACAGGTTTTTAGTATCAAGTCCATTAACACTACCAAGAGGACTGAAGGAGATGGTCTACTGTCTGAGCAACAGCTACGTCAAATCAATTTAGAGAAGGACCCAGTCTCTATAAATTTATTATAAATATGTAACAAGGTTTAATATAAAATGTTAAGAACATGACACCATAAAAGCAGCAGGTTTGTTTAAAATATTGGGTAATGCATCGGCTCTGATATCAAACTTCGAGACTGATGGGCTCCAACTAGAAGGCGGTTTTGCAGAAAGAGCCGAGTAATAGGAGGATGATTCAGTAATTAGATCCTTCAGTGATTACTAGAGGTGGGGGGAAAAAAATTGATACTGCATAGTATTGCAATATTTTGTTTGGTAATAATGTATCGATACAGGGACAGCAGACATCGATATTTTATTATAAAAACTTCCAGTCCACCAGATGGTGCTGTTGAGCTTTTTCTCTAGTGAGGTCAGCAGAGGTTAGGTTAGCATGTGGGAAAGTTGATCAAACAAAGATGGAGGCAGAGAAAGAAATAAGGAAAGCACCATCTGCGTTTAAATCAAACGTCTGGACATATTTTGGATTTTTTAACAAGGATGGGACAAATGAGATGGATATGACACACGGGATTTGCAAGGTGTGTCGTATGAAAATAAAGTACTCGAGGACCGAGGACGGCAGCGCTAGCTCTAAATCAGCTCAACCAACGCTGGACACTCTTAGCTTAACAAAGCTATCTCCCAATTCAGAGCGAGCTAAGAAAATAACACAATCTATCACGTACTTCATCTGCAAATACGTACTTCATTTGCAGATGAAGTACGTGATAGATTGTTTTCCACAGCGTTTTCCAACATTGTGGAAAACGAGGGCTTTTCTTACATGCTAAAGACGCTGGAACCCAGCTATGTGATACCATCACAACGTTTTTTCACGGACACAGGCTTACCCAATCTCTACACAGACGTGAAGCGTAAAGTTTGAGCACCGCAGAAAGGGTTCCATTAACTTGCAACGCATTATATAAAATTATATTTTGTTTTAATTTACCAGTAGTTTACTTTCAAATTCTTCCGTTGCTGAAGGGGCTGCATAGTTTTTACAAACTGCATGGTTCAGAATAGCTATAATTGTACAGTTGTTCTCAGATTGTTGCATTCAGTTAAGTTGGACTAGACTGTAATACTAACGGTTCAGTTTGTCAGCAATAAAACTGACAAATAAGAGAAAGACTGAGTGTGAGACTTTGTTATTAGATAAAATGAATATTGATAACGTTTACCTTTATGGACAGAATCTGCAGTAAGTAAGTAAAAGTGATAAATCACAAAATGTCGTAATGCAATACTCAGAATATCGCAAAACATAAAAATAATTGCAATAATATCGTATCGTGAGTTAAGTATCGTGATAATATCGTATCGTGGCGTGTCTGGTGATTCCCACCTCTAATTATTACAGTATGTTTATGAAAGTACTATACATTACCTCCCACAAGAATGGTAGCTCCATTATGGATATCTTTAACTGCTTCTACAGGATCTGAGTAGAACTTTGAGTTCTTCTGGCTAGATGTGGAAAAGTAAGAGCCACAGGTCTGTAGAAAGCAAGAGAGCATAAGATACAGCGCACTTCATAAGAAATGCTGTTTCAGCAACACCCCAAAAATTTTTAATTCTAAATAGAAGCACAAAAGAATAAGGCTTAAAACCTAATGACATGCTTGCACAGTTCAAATCCAATTTGTTCTGTAGTAGAAAGGAAAAGTAAACCTAACTGCTGAACAAATCCTGCAACAAAAGGAGGGGAGATTAGGACAGCACACAGCCAAGAGCCAAAAACCAACAGTTAGCAGAGGATTCGGGTTTAAAATCATGCGTTTAAAACCCTGTGTCAGGCTAATGCGAGCCGCTGTCTTTTGTAAATCTTCTCATATCTCAGACAGTAGTTAAACAGTAGTAGTTCAATCATGAAGGGCTGTTAAAATCTAAGATATCACGCAGATTGCTGCAATCACACGGTGCTTACTGTGTGGGTGATAATTAACTAGCGTTCAAGAGAAAGCTTAAGTTCACATTACACAAAAAATACATTGTTACAAATAAGCTTTTTTTTTATTAGTTAACAAAACGAGCTTCACATTTAACCACTCTATATTATTGGAAGATGTTTTTGAAAGTTTTGGGCACTGAATAAAACGTGCGGCAGGTGTTTAGACCTAAATCTTGGTGTAGAGTTACGCGCATTTGTGATCGTGTTTTCCCCATAATACAACTACACATACGTTAGTCAGATCAAATGACCTGATTCACTTTATTCATGCCTTTTTAGATTTAGGCAGCGGTTTTTGAAATGACTGCCAAATGTGGTGTATTGCGCGTATCCGCAAGGTTGTGCGCCATGCAGGCTGAGGTCAGCCCACAATAACACAGAAACGCAAACTAAAAGTATAAACGACGCGAAGCTTGGTTAATGGTTTCATTTCAAAATAAACCAATATTTTAATGACAGGTTAATTATTATATTTTACTATTGTCTCTTTTTGTTGCAGCAACGTAATTGCAACCTTTCTACAACGGGTTAACGTCGCTGTTGTTATACTGACCTTGCTCAATTGGTGGATGGCGAAGTTTGATTTGGTTCTGTGGTGGGTTTTCAAGAGTATATTTTCCGCTCTGCACAAAGCTTTGAGGGCCGCCATGATTTGGAGCTACAAACTTGGGGTGGGCGGAGATGCACGGTGAGCGCTGACTGGACCTTTAAGCGAGCTAGCTGAGGGTCGCAAAATGTGGCTACAGGCAAACCCAGCTCGGCGCCACGACGCTATTGGCTGTTGTTTTCAAACAGGATGGAAGAAGAACGTCTTCTTCGTCATCTTTTTTTTTTTCCTGGTTAGCTAGGCATGTTTTAGTGCATTGCCGCCTAGTGTTGGTGCTGTATCGTCATTGCCGTTTGAGAAACCCAATACTAACCTTGTTCTCTCTTTTTTTTCTTTTTTTTTTAAGTAGGGCTATACTAAGGGAAACGCATTCAAAGGTCCACGAAGAAAACATTAATTTCCCTGACACAGCATGCAATGCATGAGAGCAATTTGCAATCTCTGTTTCCCTACTGCATCCCATTCTCACCATTGATGATTCAGCCTCTCGCTGATGATGCAGTGGCACAGCACCCTGCCAAATGGCACATGCAAATCTACATTTTCCACCTAATCTTATCCATGCCATTACTGCCTTCAATCCCAACATCTGCTGGCACACAAAAACAGTTTGACAGTCAATTCAATTCATTTTATTTACGAAGAAACCATATTCCAAAACAGGAGTTGCCTCCTGGTGCTTAATATTGAAAGGTAAAGACCCTACTATAATGCAGAAAACCCCAAACCATTGACAATAGATTACATGCTATGAGCAAGCACTTTGGCTCAACTGCCAAAAAGATAGTTGGAAGACTTCTTCCTAGACCTTTTAATTTGATAAAACTTTAGTGTTGAATTTGCACATAACAACTTAATTGCAGCTTCCTACATTTCCACCAGCAGAATTTTCTGGAGTGCATTTTCTGGGATGTTGCATAGTGTAGCCTCAGAGATGTGACATGCACAACAGTCAAACTGACAACTGGCCACCACAGTTAGAAAAAAATACTTTTATCTTCATTCTTCAGAAGTAAATTCCCGAAAAACAAGTACTGTCATATTTCCTTGAACAAACAAATTCTCAAATGCAAGTTAGTTATATACAGTTAGTTATATAGTTACGCTCTGTGTAACTCTGTGAGCCTTCACTGGCAAGTCAGTCAAGTCTCACAGAGTTACACAGAGTACCTCTAGGCTTTCTGAAGCTTTCAACAACCCTATTGATCATTTGCTATCAATATCAAATCTGGTAAAGGAGAGCCTGGAGAGATGGAGGTGCATGCTAAAGGAAAAAGTAAGTAAAGTCAGTAGATGCAAGACTAAATACATGTGTAAATGAGAGAAAAGCAAAAACAGGGGGTGGAGCCGTTTGGAGACAAAATTAGAGCGGAAAGGTGAGATGAGATGGTCTGGACACATGCAGAGGGATAGTGGATATACTGGACAAAGGATGTTGATTAGGGAGCTGAAAAACAGGAAGAAAAAAGACTACAGACAAGATTTATGGATGTAGTGAAAGAGGACATGCAGTGGGTTGTCGTGACAGCAGAGATTGGAAGAGATTGATTTAAATGGATGAGGAATATCCGCTGGTGAGCCAGCTCAAAATAAATTTAGTTATTAGTTATTTGCCTTTCTGCCCCATGAAAACACAATGTTGAGGAGGCACAAGGCAGATGTCCTACACCGTGGAGTCTGTCTCAGCAGTTTGCAACACACTTCTTGCAATACCTGAATTTTTCCCAGCCTCCCTCATGTTGCACAGAATTTCCCCTTCTATTTTCTTCATTTAATTTGTATCCACAAACACTTTCAGCAATATGCCCCCTCCAACAAACAGAAATCTCTAGCTTACCCCTACGTTTCTCATATCTTTCCTCTGCATGCGCCGCTGACGTTTCAAGCGAAAACCCACAGATCACTTCTATCATCCCTCCCTTGAAACTTAACTTTCCACTTTGTGTATTTTCCCCCAAATTGAAACGGTTTCTGACCTGGCAGAATCATTGCGTAAGACTAATTAACTAAACACTGACTGTTTTTAATTATTATTTTAACTGGTTCCCAAACTGTTTATTTCCTACTGTTTGAGTTATTATTTTTCCAAAGTCGCCTCAGCAGATGTCTAACTTTATAGCACGCACGCTCCCCTCCCCTGTCAGCACCACCACACTATTTAAAAGTACACTTATGTTTACAGTTCAAAGTTAACGTTTATTTTCAAAGGCAGTGACGATTTACTGGTTTGATGCAACGAACGTGCGCGTGCATGCAGAGAAACGGAAATTGAAGATTCTTTGAGCACGTGAGTAAAATCCGTGGCTCTCGTGACTGGTACTTTTAGTCATGGCCGACGACTACAGACGACAAGGTTTCGAGTTGGAGCGAAGAATATTTGAGTTAGACATCAAGTGTTCGAGTCTCAGAGCTGAAAAGCAAGGTACCGATTACATTGTTTATTTCTTTGTCTTCCGGCAATTAATTCAGTACGTGGCAAACAGTCTTGGTTAAGGAATCGACTAGCAAGCAAGCAATCAAGCTAACTTCCAGCGTACGTTAGCTTGCAACCATGACAACAGCTGGTGAAATGTTGCATTTTGCCAAAAAAATTAAAGATACCTTTCTGAATACATCAGCGTACATGCAGTTAGTTAATTATAATTGGTGGTTAGCAACGTTTCAGGACAATGTACGTGACTCGCGGAGTTATGTTTGTATTTCACTAGGGTTTTTTTTTTAGTTAACTGCTAACGTTAGCTAAAATGCAGTATTGTTGACATATGTAAAGGTATGACACATGATGGCTGGTAATGCTAACTAAACTGCTGTCATCAATAAAGCAACGAAGCATCCACATTGTCCTTATTTAATGTCAAATGGTGTCGTTAACTTTTTACTTTAACTTGCATCTCAACCTCAAACGCTGTTAGCTCGCATTTCTGGCCTTATGTTTATCTGTGAATGCTCGCATCAGCTAGTCGGCTTGTGTTTTATGCTAATATAAATACCGGTATATATTTTTTCCTGTCATGAGTCGAATTGCGGATGATAAAGATTGTGTATGATTATAAAGTCCCTATCAGCAGTCGCGTACCTCAACATATGTAACTCGGGATTTTTCACGAGTTTAGATTTGTACTTGGGTAATATGTTAACATTATGGTTCTTCCGTAGATGATGACTATTTACAGAATGCATCTGCCATACTAGAAAAGTTGAAAAGCTTTTACAGACAAGGAGGGGAGAGTAGCAACCTATCCAAGCTGCTGCAGGATTACACACAGGTACTTCCTTCCATCAAATTGTATTAAATGTCTTGCGTTTCAGTAAGTTGTTTTATTAAGTAGTCAGTAATATGAGGCTTTATTTTTTTTTAACTACTAGTGATTTTTTCCCCTCAAACCACAGAAAGTATAATAAAATAGCTAACTCGGTTACTCTGAACGCAAGGTAATTTTTTCTTACTTCCACTGCTTAGCAGTCTTAAACGCAAATTCTCACATGTTAGAAGGTGGAAGCAGAATGTGACAGATTTGGAGTAGGTTATTGTTGTATCTATGTATTAGTAAAAACCCTGCATCTCTTAAAGATACTTTCGACTGTTCCCTTTTTCACAGGGGGTCACCACAGTTGGTAGCTCACACACACATATATATTTATTTACTTTTTTTTTTGCAACCCCAAGGGGATTTGTGTCTGCTCCCAAAATCAAACCAGGGATTCTTTTATTTGTTAGATGGATGGGTAAACCACTACACTATACAGCAGGGGTCACCAACCTGCTGAAATAACAAATTTCCTCAATTTAACTTTAATTATATGTTATCATTAATAATTAATGTAATTCATCTATGTAAAGACACTGTTTATGGCAACTATTTCCGTGGAGACCAGCTAGCGCTATTTAATAATAAACATATATTTTTTTAAATATATTATCTCTAACAAATTGACACCAATGCAATTGTGATTTTTAAAAAATAGCAAAAAAATAAATAAATAGATGCAGCTTACTGGTAAGTTGTTATAGTGAGCTATTTTTAGAACAGGCCCACGGGCTACTCATGTGGTCCTTGCAGGCTACTTTGGTGCCCACGGGCACCATGTTGGTGACCCCTGCTATACTGCCACTAAATAACGGTGATTTCTGCAAAGTAAAAACTGAACACATTCCAGTCTCTTTACTTTTTCAGTTTAAGTTTAGCATTGTGCACACACACCCAGGGGATTGAATACCCAGATTTGTTGGTTTAGTTTCTGTGTAACAGACTAATTTACCATGTATACCCGGCGGGAAATTATAAAATGCAGTTGTACAACAAGGGAGTTTTTATAAAAATTCTACATTGGCTCTGGCTTGAGTAAGTAAACATAGCGGAGACAAAGGCTAGTTACATGGAAGCTTCCCTTTATTTTCTAATGCCAATCTTATTATCTAGTCAAGAATTGTAGCCAAGTTTGTAAAGTAGTGTAACGTAAATGTCTTACCATAGACATAATCTCAAAATGCACCGTCTATTTTGTAATAAACGCTAAGCCATTTTTAATTTCCTACTTGCACCTTACTACTTTGTTTAAATACTACAAGCACATTCATTTATATTACCTAATATTTTGATTGATTTCATATTTATTTAGATGGTTCTATTGAGTAATGTTAAAAGAACATTTGATTATTTTCAAATTCATAGTTTCCTGGGTCATTATTTTAATTTGCTGTGGGACAAGACAACAGGGTGATATTCACAGGTGGGCAGATTTGAGCAGGTAATGTACTAGAACCTAGAATGAGAGGTTTGCCTACAGGAAGTGGAGATAAGAGTTACTGAACTAATCATTGACTAATCAAAGAAAAATGAGGCAGATTAGTCGACTATCAAAATAATTGTTAGTTGCAGCCTTAGTGAATGTTATTTCTGCTAAAGTGCTAATGTTGCTAACATAGTGTCTTCAATAATGAGTCTATTGAAAAAGTGCCATCTTTGCAGTTCCTGTTGTTTTTTGTTTATCTCTTATCTATTTTTTGACATCATTACAGAGCTCATATTAGAAAAAACATGGAAATCCCTCTAATTATCAGTGTTTTAATTTAGTTCATTTTGTTCCTTTAATGACTTTCACCCTCTGTGTGACATAGTCATGATGTCCAATGTACTGGTCTAGATTTACTTTACTGAAGATTTTCTGAAGCTTGTTGCTTTAAACATTAAAGGGTGAAAAGTTTGGCGTAAACTATAAAACAAAACATTTTACTCCATACCAAACCGCAAGGGATGGTTCAATCAGAGAAGAAGGAATGTTGGACATAGTGGTTTCGTTTTACATATTTTCACCAGTTATAATAAGGTGATCTTGGGGTGCTTTCTATTCTGCTTACTGTTCTTCCTCCCATTCTCATTACTCTGTTCTTCAGCCTGTAGCCTATATTTTCAAATCCCCTAAATGCATCTCAGGGAGGTTCAAGAACCATAGTTATATCATACTAAAGCTTTTTGATAGACAGAAAAAAATTATTTTTGAGTGGGCCAGTATAATGAGTCATTGCATTATTGGAAATTGCTTTACGTGATTTCAATTTAATTCAGTTATGTTGTGTGTGTTTATGTTGTATTACAGCCCCAGATTAGAAACTCATGTCTCCAAACCATTGGGGGTTGTTGTTTTTTTCTTAAATAGTTTAAAGAAGGCGCAACAGCTAGCAGGTGTATTATAGGTCTTTATTTGATCTACCTTGTGATAAAGGAATTCTGCAGAGTTACATATAGAGCAGGCAAGTTTAATTGTTTTAGACAATTTTAACACATCATTCAGTTATACATTTTTTTGTTATTTTATTTTTCATCATTTAGGTGATTCTAGACATCACTTTTTATGAAGAGAATAAACTGGTGGACCAGGAGTTCCCTGAGGACTGTTCACCATTTAAAATTCAGCAGCTTCTTCAAGATCTGACTGAACCTGAAGTTTTGGCAGCAAGGCTTGCACCAGCACAAGAGGTTTGTGTGTGTCTCAAAACGATTTTGGGTGTTGATGGTGATGTTCTGCTCCATTTTATGAGTAGTATACTTTGTATGAAATCACAAACTGTCATGTAGTCTGGTTATTACAGTATAACACTATGACAGTTACTATATAGGGGACACAATCTCACAACTCAAAGGGTTTAAAAGAGGAGCAGTGTTTTTTCTTTGTCCGGTTAATTATCCAGTAATTATTTTACTTTCAGTAGGATGTCAGTTCAACTTTTAATTTTCCCTTGATTTGTGATTCCGCTACTCACACTTGGACACATGGCTTTATAAATAAAGATGGAGGGATGAGGCATCATGGGCCTGTCTGATATTGATAGTCATGTCTCTTGGTCTATGTTAGGTGCAGTCTGTGTTGGGTTTAGAGCTGTTAGAATGTCTCTACTGGAGACGTGGAGCTCTGCTGTATATGTACTGTCATACCCTTCATCAGCGAAAACAGTGGATCAAGAAAAACAAGGAAACATTCCTTAAGGTAACAAACAATGTCGACATCTAAGGTGTTTCATTCAATTTTGTTAGCCAAACAACTTTGATTTAAAAAAAATAATTTACCACTTTTTTTTTTTCTTCTCAATGTTTCTTTTTTAATGTTGAGCACATTTTTGACCCAGTGTATTCAGGAAGGGGTGCGATACCTGATGCGGATGCTGCAGGTCAGAAACTCTGTGAAGCTCAATGATGGTGTGGTGCTACATGACACTGCTACAGCAAACATCTTGTCTGAAGGTAAATATGTTATTAGTTATAAATGTGATAGACTGGAGGAAAACACTTGAACCCATGACCTCTCCAGTTATGTGATCAAATGTTTGTGTTATATTGTGGTAGGGAGAAATGTGACAGCTTGGCTGGAATCTCTTGTGTCCTTAGAGACAAGATTTTTTTACAAATCAATATGGTTACAGAGAATTACATCCCAGAGTAACCATTGGCAGGGATCATTAAATCTGGTGTGGGGCCTGAACTTTTTAGTAAAACAGTTTTTTACTTCTAAGTTGTGACCCTGCTTATATCTTTGAAAATCTTAGGAGATTAAAAAAAAAAAGGCAACTGGACTTCTTTAAGTTGATTGAAGTAGCTTATCCTCTTATCCAGGCTTCTTCAATTGTAAAACCAAAAGGTGGAGAGCCTCATACTTAATAATGGGTACAGGTACAGAATTAGGTGTACAGATGTGAAAAAAGGTGTGGATCATTACCACCAGAAGTTTCATGTGACACTCTGGAAGAAACTTGCCCCAACCTATCATCTGAATGTGGCTCCCCTTAGCTTATTTGATGATTCACATGATTAAAAGTGGTCAGCAACCACCTCCGCTAGGGTTTAAATACCTTGGGCTCTTTTGAAGAATTGAATCTGTTTTGTTGTCGCCAACTGAGCTTCTTCAAACCTACTCTCCAAAGCGGATCCTTAGATCCACTGGTAGTGGTCTTCTGACTATTCCACGGACCCGTTTGAAAACGAAGGGGGATCGCGCTTTTCAAACCCTAGCTCCCAATACTGTGGAACAGTTTACCTCACCCGCTACGCACTATCGACTCTGTGGCTTTTTTCAAAAAACAGCTTAAAACACATCTGTTTAGACAGGCATATGGGAAATGTTCGTGTGTAATATGTTGTTTTGTTTGATACTTTTTTATATTGTTATATTGCTGTGTTTGATATGCTTTTATATTCTCATGTGAAGCACTTTGTAATAGCTTTTTGTCTTAAAAAGTGCTATAAAATAAAATTTACTTACTTACTAACTGATCTTACTAACTACCGGTTTATCTCTTGGGTCAGGCATTTTCTCAGACACACATCTGTTGACAATGATGTACATTGGCGAAATGTGTTTCTGGGCAGTCAAGTATGAGGACTGCAGTGCTGACACTACGGAGCACAAAGAAGATCGCCTCCAGTTTCGGGACATTGGCACACAGATCCTCAACAAATACGTGCTTGCCTGTGAGGGCCCTCTCCAAGGCCAGGGCTGGAACACAGAGAATGCCAAGGAAATCCTCAGTATTTTACAGTGAAAAATATAGCTTCTCTATTAAAATTGCCCTCAGGAACAGCTCAAAGTTCAATATTCAAATGTGTCAATCCCAAATATAAATGGAACCCATCGGAGGGGTGCAGTCTTGTGGGAGGTTATGGGGAGGCACAGGGAGAGAGAATGTGAAGAAAGGAGATGCTGGATCGGTGTCTATAGGCAACCCAATCCTATGCCAAACAGCCCAGGCCAAAGCAGATGAATGAGAAGTTATAGTATAAGACAAGCATTGTGATAGAAGGGCTGCACAAGAGGCTGTTGAATAATTATTTGCCCTGGCCTGCTGAAAAAGCAGTTACCACTCTGATTCCAGACTGTTGATTGGGGCATTGTTTTGCTCTAAGAATGTGTCACAATAGCATTAATATTACTAAAGAGGTTATGAATATTAAAAAGAAAAATTGACCTTTCATTTTAAGATTGTAACAAGTTTAAAGATAATACAGCTGGAAATGAGACATTGCACATTAACATTTATTTATTGCTTTGTTGCCATTTTGTTATGCTTTTAATATATTAAAATAGCATATGCATTTTTTTGAATTTGTGTATAAAGTATACACACATAAAGCAAAAGAAAGGTGTTCAAACTGTTTGTCAGTGACGTATTAATGACCAATTCGAAGTATGTTCAGGTTTGTTCATACCAGCTTTGTAATGCACCACTTGTATTTTCATCTATTGCAACTTCAATTTTTCTGCAACTTGAATAACATTGATAGTGTAACTATTACTAGAGAAACTGTGTTGTTTGGGCAAAAAAAAAAAATCTTATCATTTTGGTTTTTTTTATGTCCTTGTTGACAATAAACGTGCTTTGTTTTAAGAAACACTGTCTAGTTTGCCTTGTACAGTACTACGTATGCCTGTTTGACGTCATGAAGCTGAACTACAATACCCACAATGCTCCACTACTGCCCAATAATGAGGAAGTGACAGGAAAACATCGGTGTTGGCATTTCCTTGTTTCATAGTGTTTAGTTGTACACAGTTTTTTCGCATATGACACAAATTAAGACATGTCTGAAAAGATCCAGCAGCTGGAGTCTGTGGTGATCCGCAGCCTCAGGCGGTTTAGAGACCGCTATTTCCCTGATAAAGTTGTCGAAGAGGACTTGGCAGTTGGAGACTCGGGAAAAGAACAACAGTGTGGATTTTTGGATAGCTTACCGGTAAGTCACATAAGAATCATTCACAGGAGACATGAATTCTGTCTACGTCTACCTGTGTAGCATGTATGTCACTAAGACAGGACAATAGTCTAAAAGGACAATGTTCTCAGATTCTACACGTACAGTCCGTCATTTAATACGTTTCAAAAGCTATTTATAGAAAAAGTCATAGATGCTCAGTCTAAGTATTACTTTCAACTTGGTTTCCAAAGTAGTTATCATTCTCCCTCCCTTCAGATTTGGCATGACTACACGAACATGACACTGATATGCATTGCCTTTTTTCTCCATTGAAGTAGTGGGGTTTAAACATGTACCTACACTCTGCCATGCAAATTGACTGAAAACGTCACTTTAAATAAAAATTTGCACATATTTGTGCCAGTGGCATCCGAGTTGAGCGGTGTAAGAATGAACGTGTCAACTGAACTACAGGGAATTTCTGTAGTTTTTGCTGCTACCAACTTTGGATCAAGTCACTTTGCTATTCCATAAAAAAACATGAGAGTAAAGAGTACTACAACAGTCAATCCTATATGATTACTAAAGCTATACACTGGGCTAGCATTACAGGATACACAACAAGTGTAAGGATAAGCAAACTACTTTAAACCAATTGCAGCTACAAATACTCACGTAGTACAGTAACTGTAGTACAACATTTTTTTTTGTTTAGATCAACAGCATTTATTGTTGATCTAGTAAAATCACTGTGCTCCGTCATTCCTCCCGAAGGTGGATGTACAGTTTCTGATCATGACCTTTCTGTCTCCTGCGGATCTCTGCCACCTTGGAGCCACAAGTGGTTACTGGAGGGCCATGGTTAGAGATCCATTACTGTGGAGATACTTCCTGTTGCGGGACATGCCATACTGGACCTCCATTGATCATGTGACCATACCCCATCCAGACTTGCTGGATGCACCACTAATAAGTGAAGAAGAGAGCCTGGATGATAGAGAAGAGTGGAATGAAGGAATAAAAGTGAAATTTGACTACATGTCAGAGTGAGTATCCCCCTGTTGTCTCGCATCACCGTCAGTTTCCTGGAAACATTTCTGAGCAAACATTGTGTGTCAACAGATACCTGAAAGGTTGTCCATCCTCCAGACAGCAGTGGCTTCCTTCACGACCAGCATATGGGGTGGTAACCTCATTTTTTCAGTCACTGGTACCCTCATCTGAACCGCGTTATGCCATGTTTGGACCTGGCATGGAGCAGCTGGATGTCTCTTTAGTCACAAGGCTTATGCATGCTCCAGATGTACTTCCTGTGTCAGGCACTCCACACAGACAGATAAATGGTAAGATAACACTGATCTAAGGGACAAGCTTTTCATGGTATTTTTCTCATCATGATGCATAATATAGTGACCGTTTATTCCTTTAAAGCAATTGTAAATCATAGTTTATTCTTTAGCTCCTAAAATGTGATTATTGTAAAGGCAACATGTAATAATGATGTGTTACAGAAATTACATCGGTGCATTGTAATCACAGAATTAATCAACAGATACATTGGAATATAAGTTTACTTGCTTTGTGTATTGTATACCACTAGGTGGCACTAGCTCACTAGATACACACTGCTTGTCTATCCAAAGAATACAAACCAATGTAAACCTTTGTTTATTTCAGGTATTGGCTCAGGGATAAGTTACATGTTCAATAACCAACACAAATTTAATATCCTCACTCTGTATTCAACGAACAGGTGAGCACTTTGTTTGTTGCTGTATGAGTTGCATTTGTTTCTCATCCTTTTCGCAGTTATTAATCTTTGTGTTTTTGTGTCTGTAGGGCAGAGAGAGAAAGAGCCAGAGTGCAGCAGGAGAGCATCAGCAATAAACTCTTTACCTTTGAAGGAAATGACGACTCAGGTGACCCAGTGTGCGTTCCCGCTCCTCAGGTTCAGCAGGTGTGCCAGGTGGTGGATGGTTTCATCTACGTTGCCAATGCAGAGCCTGGGAGAGGTAAAATTACACAGCTTTTCTTGCAGCGAGTACAATGACACATCGTACTCATTGGATTTTGACTGATCAATGCAGAACTTTTGCAGTAGGTTCATGGTTTATGTTGTCAATAGGTGGTGAGAAGTCTGAGGGAGTCCAGATTCGAGCTGTGCTAAACTGCAGTAGGGGTTCCACATCCAAGCCTCTGCTGGTGCTCTCATGCATCTCAAGAGAACAACCAGAAACAGTTAGGACTCCCAGCACTAGATCCATGTGTCGAACCCACTGTGTTGACATGGCAAAGAGACTCGGCCTACCCCACCTGCCTAACCCATGGATGGTAATTGTTTGATATTTGATCAGGTGAAAGCTTTTTCCATCCAAAGTTCAGCTTGTGAACTTTTTCAACCCATTTCTCTCTTTTATAAACAGGTACAGGATACAGTGGCAGAATCCCTGTCTGGAGTTTTGGATGGCATTTCCTGGCTGCTGAGATGTTCCGGAGTCAAACTCTAGTAACACCTGCTGTTAGATGGATCAGAACCGCAGACATCGTTACTATTTGTCTTTTTTTTTTAACACCAATACACACTTGGACATTTCCAGAGTCTTTCAGGTTCAGGACTGAATGTTTGCCAATGCAGTTTAATTATATGGACTAGAAGCAAAAGAAAATATTTGATAAATATTCATCTTGGACACCTAAAAGGGACAGGTTTTATTTGCAGAAACATCCATATGAAGAAGCTGTGCACTAACTTGACAAACTGCTTTCATTTAACACTATTTTGAGAGTAACACATACATGAAGTTGCATTAATAGTTTTGTGTTGGATGAAGGAACAAAGCAGCAGGAATATATACGGCCAGACAGGCTTTAGGTGGAAAAATGGGAAAAAATATTCAAATCAAACCAATTACCACTTAACTATAACACTTTATGTAAATAATAATTTAAAAGCATAAATACTGCTTTAATTTCTGCATATCATGACTGGCGTAGTAGATTACTAATTAGTCATGTGTCTAAATGCTTTAATATTGATAAATGCTATTTTAAAGGCTTTATTGGGATCTTAATGGAGTAAAATGACTTTGGTTTAAAGGTAATTTCTGTTAACTCCTGACTTCCAGGTTTTATAACTAAATTGTCTTATAGAAAATCTGCTTATGCAACTTTCATACAAAATATTTCGCCTACTGATCAATGGTTTATAGTCACCCAATTTGCACCAGCAAATATTGACATACCATTTAATTTGTTACTACTCAAACTCAAATTTCGTTACTACTCTGTAGTGTAGTGACTTACACATTTGCTTAACCAGTGAAAGATCACCTGAAGTGTCACCTTGTGAATAATGAAGCGCTAAAAATAGCCTTAGTTTATAAGAATATTTCTGTCAATGCAACAATTTTTTTTTTCATAAAAGCTATTATTATTTTAATTGTTTACATCTTTTTTTGTTGTTATTGCACATTTTCTTACCTTTTGCAAATGGTTCTAGCAGGTTTTGCGATGAAAATACTTCTTTTTCAAATTATAAATAAACTGTTTTTGGATAATTCTTATTTTTCTGTAGGTCACATTTTTGTCCTTAAATATGATGTCAGCGATAGCAGGGGGTATTTATTGAATTTCTTTCTTGAATTGAATCGTGACAGAGTACCCTTTGGCTGCTAGGAGGTGCTACTGTAGCACTTCTAACTGCTTTTGATTTGAATTTGTTAGAATTTTAAATATCTTCACTTTTGCCTGCTTGATCTCTGGCAGACTTGTAGTGGATCCAGTTTTCAATGACATACACAACACAAGACAACATTTTTTTTTTTACCATAAAATATGCAATCCCAGTGATAGTTTGGATTATAACATACAATTCCGATTACAGAACACATATTGCTTATATTGCTTGTTTCATGTCTGGTAAACGTGAAACACATATATAATAGACTCTGCAATGGCAACATTGAAGTTTAATCTGAAATTTCTAAAAGTGAATTCTTCTCGAATCGCAGCACTTAAATCATCAGATCTCTGTGCCTTAAGTTGTGTGTGTGTCTGTGTGTGAGTGTGTGCTTTTGATTTTTTTCTCTGAAAATTACCATTACTGTCATATTCCGTCTATCTGGTGATGGCGTTCACACCTTCTGCTGGCAACAATAGGATCATTTTTCTGTCATGTAAGGCCTGACAAGATAATGTGCTCCACCGATGCTCTTTTGTTCTAGTCCCCTAGGTAACCACAAGTTATGGACAAAAGTGCACCCCTCTACCCTTCTCTGCAGGCTTTCCATCAAAAGTCACAGTAGTCATTTTCATAGGCTTACAGTGTTAGAATAAGGCTATGATTGGTGCAATTTGGGTGCATTAACCTGTGCTGAATGCAGTTGAAGTGCAGATTGATTATTTTTTCTTTTTGTGTTGATATCTATTTTTAGGGAGATGATGGAAGAATCAGCCACTGTATACATGTATAATTCATCTGTTTGTGGTAGTAATAGACGGACCCCTGACATGTTATCTTTATAGACCTCTAGTTCTGGTGTTCTGGTCTTCATGCCACATTTATTTACCTACATCTCTGTCTATGTACCTCTCTGTGTATATGTGTGCTCATGCTTGCATACACTGCACAAGGGGGGGAAAACATAACAGTGCATAAACCATGGCAATGTGTTTTGAGGGCAGGTATGCAGGGAAAAACCTTCTACAATCCCTTGTTATTACTCTATGATCCTGGTGTTGCCTTATGGAGAGAACTACCACAGACTGGCACTATCAGTGTTCATGACTCAGTTTGCCATTGCAATCTGAATGAATGAAGAGGTGAAGAAGCTTCTTTCTGGTGATGAACAACTTTTCTGTGAATGCATGCTAAAGTAAACGATTACTTTAGTTTGCTGTGCTTTTGCTGCCACAATGTGTTGGATCTACTTTTGAAACTTGCTCGGAAAGGATATATTCAAGGTTTGTTTACTCAGGCTGCAGACTGTGAACCATTAGCACACATCTCCACATAATAGTTGGTTGGTGGGGGAGTGTTTTGGAAGAGTGAATGAGTACCAGACCTCCAGCTGCCTCTTGTCTTCTACAAGCACATGTGGCCTCGGGGATTCCATGTCATGAAGAAGAAACCTCTATTTACTGACCCAAGACAGTTTACAGATGCAAGACAGACTCTGCAACACTACGGGGGCAGTTGAAGCATACCACATGTGTGAAGAGTAAGATGTGAAGAGAGATAGATGCTGAAGGTTTGCAAAATACTGTGCACAGAGAAAGGGGGAAAAAGCCATGCATGTAGAAATGGAGGCACAGTTGGTCAAAGCTTGGTCAAATGTCAAGTAGAAAAGTGTGTCTAAGTGTGTGTCAGATTTATAGTGTTTTATTATATCATAGTCTAAAAAGGAAAAATGGTTAGAAGTATTTCATTTCATGAATTGACAATTATGTAACCTACATGCAATTAAGTGTTATGCATTAACTGCGGTGGTATTTTGGACCGCTATTCTTTACAGAGTTGTTTTAATTGAACCACACTGGAGGGTTTTGAGCATGAACAGTCTGTTTAATGTCAGCCCAAAGCATCTCAAACCGTTTTAAGTCCAGACTTTGACTAGACCACTCCAAAACCTTACTTTTTATTTTTATTTTTTTAAGCTATTCAGAGATGGACTTGTTGGTGTGTTTCAGATCATTTTGCTAATGCATATTGGAAGTGTTGTTAAGCTTCAGGGCATGAGATGATAGCAGGATACTCTCATTCAGGATTTTCTGGTAGAGTGCAGAATTCACAGTTCCATCAATTACAGCAAGCCGTCCGGGTCCTGAAGCACCACAACACTGTGGTTAGCTGGATCCCCAAAGCCTTAGAGATGGCTCTGTAACCCTTCCCAGACTGATATATGTCAGTGACTTTGTTTTTCATCTGATCTTGTGTTTCTTTAGATCGTGGCATGATGTGTTGCTTTATTAAAATTCTGTTTTAGTGATTTCTTGGGGGTCGATAACGTTTTTATTCATGGACAGATATGTGTCACGGTCCTGGGTCTGGGACCCGGGGATTAGTTTGTTGCCTTTATTATTGTTTATGGGCTCATGTTTTTGGTTCTGTTTGCCCTTCATGTGATTCTGTGCTTTTGTCCTGTGTCCTGTCACCCCTGCCTGTGTTTCCTGTTTTATTTTGAAGAGTCTTATAGTTCTATGGTTATTGTGTTTAGTTTTACTCATGTCTGGTGTCATCATTATGATTTTATTCTAGTCAGCTGTTACCCCAGGTGTCTCCTCTCTCCCTGATCTCCTCATGTGTCTTAAGTCCTCTGTTTTCTATGTCACATTGTCAGGACGTCTGTTAACCCCGCCACAGCTTGTCTTGTCTTTCACAGTTTGCTACATTTTTCATAGTCTGCCTTAGTTTCTAGTTTTGTCCAGTTTAGGTTAGTTACTTTGGCTTTTGTGCTTGTCTTTTGTTTTGCATTTCTGTCATCAGCCACAATAAAGGCTCGATTTTTGTTAAACCCTGCAACTCCTCATCTGTGTCTGCACCTGGGTCCTCATCCCCAACACTACGGCGCGCACCCCGCGTCG
>VURO01044147.1:42833-53614 GCA_015108175.1 Pelvicachromis taeniatus | reverse complement strand
GGGGGTGCGTGAGCTGTGGTCAGGTTGGCAATGGGGGTGTTGCAGGAGGCTGGTTTTGAGTTTCTTTAGGTCTCTCACACCAGCAGAGAGCTTACTGCTATTTTTTTTTTCCCTTAGTTTCATCGCGTTCATACATATCAGTGGATTTATTTTAGAAAATCCATTATGCCAAGTCCTGGGTTTTCATACTGTGGCCTGGGGATGGTTGTCCCGGTAGTTTAGCAGTTTCTGAAATATGGAGGCAAAAATGATGCCACATTCAAAATCACTCAAAGTGCTTTTATTCCTCATTCTGATGCTCAGTTTGAACTTCATCGACCAAGTCTACATGACTTGTACCTTTGGGTTGCTGCCATGTGATTGGCTAGATGTTGGCATTAATGAGCAGTTGAACTGGTGTACCTCAATGAAATAACCGGTGAGTGTCTAAATCATCACAATAAACACAATTACCAACATAAACCACAATTTTCCACACTGATACATTCCTTTTTTGGGCCACAATCACATGCTGGCTCAGATAAGATAAATTCTGAAGACCTCTGCCCTTCAAAAACCATCTGTTTAAAATGTCATGCCATAACTAAAAGTCAGTTCATCTCTCCAAGGTTGTGGAGTGAGGCAGGGTCACCAGTCTGTTTAATTAGAACACCATTAAAAAAATGAAAAAGTGGAATATTGGTGAGGTAAAATTGTTTCAAGCTAGGCAGATTGCTCTGTCAACACTTAGAGACTGTTAGAACAGCTCGTAACACCACAGTCCAGAAAAGTCTTCTCACTTATGCTTAAGCTCTTTGAAAAGTCAAATTCCCTCTGTTTCACCGTGCTTTTACAATCACATCACACTTCCCAGGAGAGTCAAATATTCAGTCATAATTTTTACGACTGCATCATGGGGTCTAAACCAGCAATTTATAGGCATAAAGATAATGCAGGTGGGGAAAGGATGACCAAGGAAAAACTACAGGATGAGAATTACTAATATTATATTAATATGTTCTGATTATAGAGGGAAATCTACCCATTACTTTATATTGTCTCTTAGATCAATTTAAGGTCACTGATTAATCATTTTGTCTTGAAAAGGTTAACCAACAGTTTAATCGATTAAATAGCATTTAGCATTATACTGATCCTTCCAGTTCATTGTACAATTATCTGACCGACTGTCAGACTTTAAAGAACTTCATATTAAGGTGTTTGTTCTGCTGTGTGTGTGTGTGTCTGTGTGTCTGTGTGTGTCTGTGCACGCAGTCAGCCATGGAGTGGTTTAAGTTTCTCCCAGTTGTTTTTTTAATCACTCTCATCAGATTAGCTGAGCAGGGCCAGTTGAGGCCAAACGCACAATTAACAACCCAGAACCAGTACACACACACACACACACACACACACACACACACACACACACACACACACACACACACACACACACACACACACACACACACACACACACACACACACACACATCCATCACTGACTTTTCATTTGTCTCCACTGAGTAAAGCTGCATTAAGTCGTGTCTGTGATCCGTCACTCCCTGAGACAATGAGGAGCCAATTTAAATAGGAGATATGAAGACCACCAGCACGGTGAGCAGCATGGAGATCTGCAGCTCTTCCTCCCCCAAACACGTGGATTTACTACCGCAGTTTGACTGAATAAAAACAAACGCTTTTGAGACTTCAAGATTAATAAGAAATACTGATGATATCTGCGGTTTTGCTTAAACATAAACGCCCAGAATTTATACTGCAATAAGACATAAATGGAAAAAGAGGCTAATTTAAAGTGCGACTTTTATCAGTGAGCCTAGCATGTAACAAAAACTAGATCCACGAGGTGGATGATAATCATTGACTCCTTGTAGGCAGCCCACTCAGCCCTTAGTGGCTTATTCTGACCTTTGTCATCAGGCTTGTAATAGAAGAGAAATAATTAAAAAGGACAAAAAATGGTGTTTTTATATGTCTCAGTTTACTCTTGTTGAAGCTGATAACATTTCGTTGGCTTCATTTTATTTGTATTTAACTGTTAATGCTTCTTGATGTCTTTAATTGATCCGCATGATGTAACAATAAATATTCATTTGGCGAAATATTTCACAGCGGTTAGTTATGTGGTCCAGCTTCATCATATACATCATAGTACAAATAGTTTGTTGAAGACATCCTAAGTCACTCTGTGTTGTGAATTAGGCTCTCTTTCTACGTAGCTAAAGTTGTGAGCAACACCAGGTTGGCAAATTTATGTGAGCATGGTCAGGTGAAGCGAGGTATACCTAGCTAGAAAGACGGAGAGAGAGAGAGAGGTTTTCGGAGAGTACCTATTTCACCCAAACACCTCCTCCTTCTCCCTGCTCCACAAACTCTTCTCTCCTTTCACTCCCTCACTTTTTTTTTCTCCTTTATAGCTTCCTACTACACCTGAAAAAGGGGCATTTTTGGAGGCATAAAGAGAGGGATAGATTTACACCTCCCCAGGCTTGGGGAACTGTGGGGTGTAGGAGGAGGGAGGGCTGGAGGGTGGAGGCTCGGCACAATGTATTTTACATGAAAGGAAGGGGATAGAGTTACCACCCCGATAACCACTCATACAAACGTGGAGAGCAGAGAGCTTTGAGCAGGGGACAGGTAAACGGGTGACTCTGTGTGCATTTGCGTGCATATGTGTGCACGAGGGAAAATGCGCAGTATAGATCGAGATGGAGCTTGTGTTTGTGTGGTGAGTAACATCCTTCATGAATGTTTTGTGGTTGACACACCAGCCGATGGCGCAGGCAGGGATGGTTGGGTGATCGTGTTGCACAGGTGTATGCGTGCATGCCCGTGTTTGTGCGCGTGTGCAACGACTGTCCCTCTGTGTCCCATTAACTACACAACTACATTCTTTGTCTGATACTGATGTTTTTAGCCTTTTTTTTTAATTTAATGTAATTTTATTAAAACTATAGGATTTATTTAATACAGAAAAACATTTAGTGTCCATTTATATTTGCAGTTCCTACTATACCTGAAAAAGGGGCATTTTTTAGGTGTAGTTTTAGGATTATCACCAGTAACTATTTAACTACAGAGAGATTCAAGAGGAGCTTCTGTCCTCAGGCCATCAGTGTGTTAAATCAGGACATGCCGCCCTCCCCACCCGCCATCTCCCATCCACACCCCACCCCACCCCTCATCATCCATAAGTGACTGAGACAGGACTCATTGCTACCATTCTCATATCATACCTGATCCTTGTGGCTTCATTACAGCACAAGACACTTTAACACCTCACTCACACAATGTACAGAATTTCCAGATTGTTTTATTTTATTTATATAATGTATATAACTCACCCCCTTGCTGCACATAATGTCCCCTTTGTATATATTCACTCACTGTATATAATGTTCTCTCTCTTATTGCACAGTTGAGGAGCGTATCAGGTCACATTTCACTGCGTGTTGTACTTGCATAACTGTGTACGTGACAAATCAAGAATCTTTAATCTATTTAGAGCAGTTGTGACTATTTTTTTTTCACTCTTTTAGAAATTTTTCAAAATCATATAATCAATCATTTTATGAAAAAGAGAAAAAAAACATCCCTGCATAACTAAGCTGGTCGCTCCATTGTGGTAGGTTCCTTGGGACTGACTCTTTCAGGTTACCTCATTGTGTTTTTCTCTAACGTGTCCTGTCAGGGCTGTTTTAAAGTGGTACTATATAGATAACACTTAATTTTAAGCAAAATGAAGTTCTGTTTGCTAATCCAGTGGTTTAACTTTTAATATGTTTTATTGATTACAGGTGTTTTTGTGTGTGTGTTTGTCGTCTTGCTACTGTAAAGGATGTGCTAACGATAAAAAGAATGTGAATACTTTTAACACCACTGACTAAGGTTAGCTTAGCCAAACCTGGCCTTAGCTGGGAGTTCTGGTGCAATGTTGTGTCTTAAAATTAGGTTTTTGGAGATCTGGAAACTTAATGCATTTTTCTGGAAAGCATTTTAGGGCATCCACTGTTGATTTAAAAGTGCCATATGAATAAAATGCATTTGATCTTTTTTAACTGATGAAGTGAATTAGTCTATGCTTAGGCCAGATGTAATAAATCAATTCTAAATTTGTTAGAGCAACATCAAAGTGCTCAGAAGTGGACTTTTAAAGTGTAATGATGGAGCTAAAAAAATATTAGTAAATCATGAAAGCAGCTAGATAAAAGATGAGCAGGGTCCGTCTCCGCCAGCCTTCCTGTCGGAGGTGAAGAGATAAACTGCTGTTGTTCCACTTGAAGAACACGGTTATTCTCAAGGACCTCTTTAAAGTGAGCGAGCCACCTCCATCGGACACTTTGAAAACACTCCTAAAGTCAACAAAAAACAAAAGTGAGCGCCGCTATTTGACTGCATTAATATAATACCCTCTTCCTCTGCTCAGTTCACTGCTCAGATGTGCCCATGCCCCACTCCTGTTTTCTTTTTGTGTGTGTGCGTGCGTGTGTGTGTGCACGAGCGCATTTCATCAGGCGTGTTTTGGGACGCCTCCCCTGCTCCCTTCTCCACTTGCTGTGAAAATATTTCATCGGGGATGTTTTTGGACGACCCCCCCCCCGATCGGGTCTAGCCTGGCTAATAATAAAGTGCTTGAGTTGTCAAGCGCTTCGGCAACACCCTAATCTGTTCTGACAGCCAGTCCTCCACATTCACTCTCAAACGTCCAGCACACACACACAAAAACGCACGTCGGCATCCACATATAACACACTTTCAACAGACGTTCGCCCTGATCTGTGCACACAGGTCCTCCAGACAGTCTATCAATCACGGTGTTTATTGGGGCTGGGGATAAATGCTTTGGGACGGGGCCGCATGCTGTCACTATGGTGAGCGAGCTAAAGGTGGCTGGAGCACAGTTGGAGACAGTGGCTCTGTTCCAGATTGGTCTCCAGGCCTGTATAGATTTGTTACTGCTCCCTTAGCTATTTTCTATTGGCGTGTACTAACACAGCAACATTCAAAATATGAATCTGAATGTTGTTACAGGATCATTCATGCAAATTTAAACTCCTGCTTAGTTATAATCATATCTAGCTTTTAATGTTTTGTTTTTTTTGCAACTATTAAGAGTCAGCTTATTTTTGATTGGTCTATTTAAAGTGGCATCACCTGCATAAAAAGCATACACGTCATGTTTTACAACTCATGTTTTCCTTGACAGAATTATTAGTGCTTTGACATTGACACACATATTGAAACAGCAAAAAATGCAATAACTAAAACGTAACTAAGACGTTACTACAAACTTTAGAAATGTGATTTGTGTCCATAAATCTAAAAGAGACGAGGACCACTGGTTTCTACAGCAATATGCGTCAATGTGAGGTCTAAAATGTTTTGTTGTGTCTAAATGTATTTATTTATTTTTTTTACAAGGCACCTTCATGTAATATAAAGTTAGCAAAGAGCATTGAATGGTCTTTCCCTCTGAGAAAAACAGGATTAAAATTGGGCCACGAGGGAGTCAGATGTCAAGAGTTTGCTTTGGGAAATATTTTTCTCCTCAAATGATTTTGTGTTAAATGTGTTTTTGTTGTTGTTTTTTGGATGCTTTCAGCTTTCAAAGTCAGAATTCTGCAAAAAAAAAAGAAGTAATTATTGAGAAAAAAAAGTAATGATCTCTATTTTTTCCCATTTTTAAATGATAGCATTATAAATAGAATAGCATCAGTCTTGTCTTTATTGGGAAATCTCAGAAACATGCATCCCAAACCGTACATATGATCTGATCCCAGTATTGGTGCTATGGTGACATTTAGGTAAAGAAGTAAGTGTCAGAAATTTGCAGTGGCCTAGTTTAGGCGAATGTATGAGTGTGAACTCATTCATAATTGTTTGCTTAACTCCTAGTGAGTGTACAAATGTGTGTTTGAGTCAGTCTCCAGGGGTTAAAGTGGGATTTGGCATTTTGGGGAACCCCAAGTTTGGTTGTAGAAGCGCAGTACGGGTAAAAGAATTACTTGTGAAGCTGTGATCAACTGACCCAAGCTGCTACCCTGATTTATGGCTCTCTGTGGGTAACACTGATCTTGAATGCCATGTCTGCTTTGTACCAGTCCAGCATATAGTGTCTCACTGTGAACTTCACCATAATAGTACAAACCAACCTGTTTAGCCTGCTCTGTAATGCTTTGTTGGCCTGCAGTATTTTCATGGAAAGTTTCAACAATACAAAAACGTGCTTCAGTTTTTTTGCAAGACAGTTTACAAAAAAATAACTGAGCAACACATCATGAATAGATTCAGCATCTGATTTATTTAATGAATGACAACAGTAAGATTTCAAAGAACACCACTTCCTTTCTTACCTCCTGTCCTCTTTCTTACGTCTTTCTCCATTTTGTGACAGATTATTCCTGTTTGTGTACTTGCTGATATTTGTTCAGCGGCTCTCAAAGGTGCATCTGAATTTGTGTCCCATGTAAAGAAGCAGTTTATTTCTACACCTTGAACGCATCACATGGACGAGAGGAAACAGTGTGTGGAGGGTTTAAGGGGGCTGTGGGATGTCTTTATTTTCTTATTACTGAGTAGTACCTCCTTGAAACATTAACTCATATGATAGTAACGCGTCTTAAGCTGCCTGGTGGATTTAAGTGCTTGTTAGTTGACAGTGCTGGTACGCCGGTCCAGATCATTCCAAGCCCACTTTGACCCCTGTGTAGTGAAAGGGTGCCATCTTCAGACAGTGGAAACTGGCCGCTTGTGTGTTAGCGTGTGAGTGTATTTTGATATTACACTCGGCCCATTGGGCTAGCTCTGTTAGACTTCACATATGACACAGATGTGCAGCCGTGTGTTTCTAGTTAACAAAGATTGAAAGTATGTGTGTGTACGCGTGTTCAGGTGCACATGTGAGTCAGTGGGTGAAATGGGGGAGGGTGTGTGGGGGTTGCGGTGCACGAGTGTGCGTGTGTGTGGGGGGGGGGGGGGGGGGGGGGTGTCTACTGCATGGTGTGAAGTTTATGGTCTGGCCTGTACTTTCTACTGCACAGCAAGACATTGACACTGCATCCACACCATTTCAGCTTCATGGAAGTAATCACAGCAGAGCTGCCATCAGCAAGATTTATATACATGGATGTCTTTGATTTTGGGAAACACCCTAAAACCGTGTGTACATCTCAGATGTTTCCTAACTTAGTTACTTCTGTTTTTCATTTAAATTCTCTTCCTTTAAGTTTTCATTGACAGTCGAGTTGGGGAATTAAGTTTAACGGTGCCTATGTTAGGATTGGTCCAAAAAAAAATGACATCTGTTACATTTAAAAACTTCTTTGGGTTTAAACGTAAGCTTGAGTGAGCCTATAATGAGTGACAGCTGAGAGAGAGAGAGAGAGAGAGAGAGGGAGAGGGAGAGGAAGAGGGAGGGAGGGAGAGAGGAGGAGGAGGAGGAGGAGGAGGAGAAGAGAAAAAGAGGGGGTGGAGGCAAAGGAGGAGGGAAATGGGACGAGTGAAATGTTCCCCATTACTGGAGTCGAGAAGACAGAAGCTGAGCATGGATTGACCTTAGAGACAGAGAGGAAGAGAAAAAGCTTGGTTTATGTGCGGTCGTCATTTTCTGGCCCCTAGATATTTTTCTCTGAGTGAAAGGGAGCGTCGCAAAAGGAAGGAGGAAAGAAGTCGTCACTTACTCCCTTAAAGCAGAAACAAGATAAACGTAACACCTGGAGTGCAAAGTGAGGAGCGGCAGGTAGACAGAGACGAGCTCTGCGTGTGTTTTCTGATAGTGTGTGTGGGAGACCAGCGAGCCTGCCTCTGAAGGGGAAGCTGGTGGATCATACAGCTCTGTAATGCTTTGTGGAAGTAAAGGACTGCTAACTGACCCGATTACACCCTGAGGTAAGAAAAGGATCCTCCAGTCTGTGTGGAATTGAGTGTGATTCACGCTCTAATGCTAGGTATTTTTATTCAAGCAAATGAGGTATTTTCAATATTCTTACGTATTTTGCACATTTGTGAATAAATGTAAGTTGGACATTTGATATACCATCATTTTTTTTAATTATTTGACCCATCAAGCTGCAGTCAGGCACCCTAGCCCTTTATCGCGTTACACAGTACTCAGAATTTTTAAAGGTATGGTGACAGCAGTGTTACTGGATTAACATTTGTTTTATTTAAATAAGACACACTTTTACTGTAATTATGTGTAAATACATTTTTCTTTGTGCTTTTAATACAAGATGTGTTTTATTTTTCCTAGTACTGTTTTCACGTATACTGTAAAATATTCCACTTTTTTTGTGTTAACGTACAAAATGTAATCTGATCTATATTTACAGTTTTTAAAAAGGTTAAAAAAAATTAGTAGGATAGTGACAGAAATTAAAAAAAAAAAACTTAATTGTGAACCATAAAATCTAATTTGTAGACAAATGTAGAAATTGTGCTTTCTAAAAACCATAAAATATTAAGTCTGTGTGCGTCTCACTCATTGCTGATGTGCTGGATTATGTGTTGTTCTTCATTCTTCATCCCCGTCTTGTCTTCCTGCACAGAGCTTCCATAATTTATCAAGGACAATTACACAAACCTCTGCAAGCACCATTTTTATGAACACTTTTGGGTTCTGAACTTTTTTTTTTTAGAAGAACAAGCAAAAGAAGGAAACACAACTCTGACTAGACCCAGAGCAGCTTCTGCTTATTTCTGACTCTCACATGTGCGTTAGTGCCTCTTAAGGCCAAAGAAGGTCTCACGTTATTATTACATCCATTAGATTGAACAAACATCATTAGTAACACAAACACAGCAGTGTATAATTCCCTTTAATAAATCATTATTATTAGTGCTAATTACCTGTAGCACTTGTATTTTTCCCGTAGGGAGTGCTCGGGCTGCGTAGGTAGTATTCTAGACCGGTCACCTGGCCAACCAGGTCAAAGGTCACCTATTTAAATGGCTCAGGTGACACAATTGGGATCATCGAGCACAGTGGCCACCTAAGAGTGGACTTAGAGGTGTGTCGTTTCAGTATTAGAGATGAAACTTGGTGCATTGTACTACAAAATAAAGGAAGAATAGCACTGAATATCTAAACGTGAGGGCTTATTCATCATTTATTTGTAGCTTTCTTAATGTGCCTCAAGTTGTAGTTTTACAATATAGTCCATGAAAATGGTTAAAGTCTGTACTGATTAAAGTCAAAACAAGTGGAAGAAATGAAAGCTGGATGAAACAGGAAAATTTTTTTCTTTTGATTGTTTTATTATGTTGAAAAGAAATTTTGATGTGATTAGATCAGCAAGAGAGTTGAGTAAAATCAATGTGTGGAATCTTTTTAAACGTGTAACTAGTTATCCTCGATCCGACTGAAAAAGATAAAAGTGGAGAGATGTTAAGAGAGGTGAGAGCCTGCAGACCGCGGTCGACACGGAGGGAAAGCGTGCGCGGGGATAAAGCGCGACGATAAAAGCGTTTCAGGATCAAAGCCCGCGTGTGCTTTTACAGATCATGCCGGGACAGAAACAGCCCGGCTTGTGTATTTTCAAGTGTGTGTGCGTGCACGAGGGATGTGCATACACCTGCGTGTTGTATGTAGCCCTGTCTGTGTGTGTGTACATGGGCATTGCAGTTTCTCACGGCCACGGCGCTGATGTCGTGAGTGACAGCCTTGTTAAATTTCACTAAAGCATGAAACGTGACATGAAAGTGGCTTGTGTGTGTGACTTAGTGTGTGTGTGTGCGTCTGTGTAAAGTGATCCATACTAGGCCATCGGCTAACCTTTGAACCCTGTCTTAAACAGCTAAGTGCTGCTTCTTATTCACTCACAGCAGGACCCTCTAATCAGAACCATAACAGCACAGTGTGTTGCACGCACGTACGCGCGCGCGCGCGCGCACACACACACACACACACACACACACACACACACACACAGAAATGTCCACATACCTGGAGTTCAGAGTCTGCTTAGCCATGCACTTTCTCTGTATACTTACCTGTGATTGCGATAATGTGCAAATGACTTGGCCGTGGGTGTGCGTTTGTATGCGTGTTTCCATGTACCGGTGTGTGTCTTTGGCACCCCACACGTGCCCTACACCTCAACAGTGTGTTGACACAGTGATTATAGGGCAGCTGGTACACATTGGCCCTCGCTCCGCCCTGCATTTACTGTTCTAATTAGTTCCTGTTGCAAATAAGAGAGAGGAATTTTAATAGAGAACCACTGGTCTGCAGTCTAGCTGCACATACCCTCACACACAGCAACTCACATAAATCCCCAGCCTGTGTGTGAGCACAGGGAGAAAATTTGGGACTGATTTTTTCTTGATTCTTTTTTTTTTTTTCTCCCTACATCAGTGATGAAGTAAAAAGTTCCAGCAAACTCTGACCGACATGACCAAATGTCCCAGTTATATCCCCCCCACACAAAAAAGTTAAGGCTTGTTTTAGTGTCTGTGGTGACCTGTTTAACGGCAACGACTAAACCTCGTGCTTTGACCTAACATGACCCCGCCGTGACCTTTCAACTCTTTAAGGGTTGAAAATGAGGCTTGAGCGTGAGCTGGAGTGGGGTCACGGGTGAACAAGGGAAAATGAATATCTGTCACTTAGATGCCAGTTAGTGCTTCTGTCACAGTGGCGGCTACAGCTACTGACAACACGTCCAGATTTATTTCTTTTTAAAGATTTAACATTTGAAAATGAGGACATTTGTAAGTTAGATTTAATGTGATGTAATTTCCTGTTGAGGTAACTGATGAAGCGATTTGAGGTTTTTATGCCTCCTT
>VURO01044147.1:0-37793 GCA_015108175.1 Pelvicachromis taeniatus | reverse complement strand
GCAGGGGGGGCTTTCGTTTACTGTATTTTTGGACCATAAGGCGAATTAAGAGGGAAAAAAAAAAACAGTCAGATAAGTCCAACTTCACTCAACTCATTCTTCTTGCTTCCTCTATATCCCTACTATTGTTAATGTTGAACTCTCTTGCAGCTGCTTCATTCCCATGTTATTGCAGTATATTAATGACTAACCTCGTATTGTGGATGGATTATCTCAGTTGTTGTCCTGACTGAAGTTTGGTTCGTTTACAGCATCCTGCCATGCGATTGCATTTGTCCCTAACCATTGGGAACCCTCACGTTAACTTTTATCGAGTGGAAAGAAGTTCCACAGCTTCACTGTGTTTATGTTATGCTAACATAGCTGTGTCGCTATGATCGATCACATAGCATATCATTATATACCAGCTAGTCCAACTTTAGTAACCCTACATAAGTCGCTACTGTTTAGTTTTCTGTCTTCATTTATGTTGGAAGTGACAGCAGAGCTGTACGTTTTAATTTTTTTCAGAAATCTCTAAGTCAGAAGATGTTCTATCATGTTTAGGAGGAAAATAGCGAGCTAACTTCCTGCTAACTTCTAACGCCGTTAAATTGAATAAATTCTGTTTTCATGGATGCCTGGATGTTAAACTTAATTGTTACACCTGGATTTTAAGTGTGCCATATAGTCCAAAAAATTCTCTTCTAAAATCAATGGTAAACATTTCAAGTATTTTCTTTATTAATTCATACAATAAGATAAATATTGTTTGGGTTATATTTCGCATTAGCTAACGTCTTGGCTAATACTAACTGAATGCTCAGTTGCAACGTTTATTCTGGACCAAAATTATTGTCATCATGCAGGAACAACACCAACATGGGGATATCAGATACATAAATATCCAATATACCATACAAATATATCATATATAAATAAATAAATAAACTTTCTCTTTTTTGAACTAAACAAACAAGTTTTGTTAGTTTTTAAGCTTAAAAAGGTGCTGATAAGACAGATTGGTTACATTTGGACTGGAAAAAGCCAACAGTTTCTCCCTGTTTGAAGGCTAAACTAATCTGACCTCTGAGAATGAGCTTAGTCCTTTCTAATTCTAAGCTCGAAAACAAATTTGCCAATATGTTTGTTTGCATGAAATGCTACATAAAAGTCCATCATCTATTAAAATTAAATTGTGAATTATTTCTTTGAAGCCCAAAAATAATAAGAAAAGAGCTACTGATGCAGGAACTATGAATTTCTATTTTTTTTTATATTGTATAAAATACAATTGAAAGTCTAAACTACTTCATTCAGAATACTAGTTGTCTTTTATTTAAAAAAAAAAGAAAATCTTAATGCCAAAGGCGGTCCAATGCACATGTTTAAAGTCACTTAAAGCAAAAGCATTTGATGAGGAAAAATGTAATGCCATGAAATTTATTGCAAAATCATCAGTCAGAAAGCCTTTCAGCATGTAGAGATAAATACTTTTTGAGAAATTTATAGAGATGGAGGGACACACGCACATGCAAATGCATGCATACACACTTCCACGCTGGCATGAGTTCTTGAATAAACCACTGGAGAATGTGTGTAAACACACAGTGAAGCACTTCTGCTCTCCTCCGCTAACGGCTTGGCAAAGTGTCTGTATGTGTGTGTTGGAGAGCAAGCTCAAAATCCCACTGGAAACTATTTCCTCTACAAGAGCATTAAAGCATCACTGCTCTCTTATATGTCAACACCAGTGAGCCCGCTCCTCTCTTTTTCTTCTTTTTCTTTACTCTGTGTCCGTATGCGTTTCTCCTTCCTTCTATTAATCTTTTTTCTTCTCTAACCCTTGATCCTCCCACTTTCTCATGCTCTGTCCTCTGGAACCATTTCTGTCTGGACAGTTTGATGATATAGCACTGGACACGGTGCTTTTGTTGAGGGCCATCCTTTGATCTATTGCTGATTTACCAGGCGGTGGAAACCACTTCTAATAATAATCATAATGTCATGGAAAAAGTGAGATGCTGCATTTTAGTCATTTTGATGTGTTAACATACTCGCTCAGTGTGTCACAGAAATAGCCATGCTCAGTGTGGGCTAACAGCACACCGACACCGTATTAGAGCACATTAAATCATTTTTGATGAGCTCACAGTTAATGATTTAAACAGACAGAGCTCAGGCTTTACAGAGAGCCAAAACAATCTACATACTCAACATTCCCCTTACCTGACATCAGCGAACGCTCAGGCCCACAGGCCATCTCCATAGCAATTCATTTGTCTTCATTACAGCTTGTCCAGTGGATTGTATTGTTCCCTAAGGGGATTAATGAAGTTGTCCTGAACTCAATTGAGTTTTCAGATGGTTGCTGGTGATGGGCGTTTTAGAAAAGAAACTCCTGAAAAACATTCTGTAGAATGATAAACTGATTAATAGGTGTCCTCGTTTTTTAAAAACTGCAATCACGTGATGATAGATAAACTGCTGATTAGAAGAATAGTTTGAGATTTTAGCAAGAACATATCTGTATAGATAGAAATACCAGGAGATTAATCTTATAGCTGTCTGTTGAAGCAGATACAGTTGTCATGCACTATAATGAAATAGCTGTATCTTAAAAGTTGAATATCCTTCTACTTTGACATATACCATAGTCTCACATGTCCCCAGAATGTATATTTATATTTCTCACACTAACTCAAGCTATCTAAATGTGCCTTTGTGTGGATAAATCAGGGATTAAATTGACCTAATTGTTTGGAAAGCTGAGTTCAGTTTCACTAGCTACAACCAATCCTGATCAAGAACTTGTTGAAGTCGAATCTGTCTGACAAAGTGAAATAGGCCTCAAAAAGTCACACATCATGCCACTAGCTACAGAAACGTAAGAACTAAGATCAGAATCGGGCATTGAAGTCATTGGCTGGAGACTGTTACAGAGCCATTTCTAATGCATTGGGGACTACATGGTGAGAGCCATTTTCCACAAATGGAGAAAACTTTCCTTCCCTGGAGTGGCCAACTTACAGAAAAGAAAGGTCACAAAAGTACCAAGAATAACATCTAAAGAACTAAAAGGCCACACATTCCTTCAGTTATGGTCAATGTTCATGATTCAACAATAAGAAAGAGACTGGGCAACAATGGCACCCACTGGAGAGTTCCAAGGAGAAAACCACTGATGACCAAAAAGAATACAAAGATTCACATCTGCCAAAAATTTCATGATGATGCCCAAGACTTCTGGGAAAATATTCAGTGGACTGATAAGACAACACTTGAACTTTTGGGAAGATTTGAGTTCTGTTTTATCTGGCATATAACTAACACAGTATTTCATAAAAATAGCATACCAATAGTCAAACATGGTGGTGGTAGTGGGATGGTCTGGGGCTGCTTTGCTGTTTCAGGACCATTGATGACTTGCTATAACTGATGGAATGGTGAATTCTGCTCTCTACCAGAAAATCTTGAAGGAGAATGTCCGGCAAGTCCACCTTTGAGGAAAAAAAGGCCTAGTCATAGTCTGGACTTCTGATTGAGATTCTTTGGCATGACAGGACGATCATGCTTTGAAGTCTTTAATGTTGTTGAATTGAAACTATTCTGCAAAGACGAGTGTGTCAAAATTCTTCCACAGTGACATGAAAGACTCATTACATGGGTTGCTGTGTGACTCTGTGACCAACTGAGGAAGCAACAGTTCTTTCTTCTGAAACACGTTCAGTTTTAGGAAGTTTTTTTCCCCAACTATTGGATCTTTGATATCATAAACAGGGCATATCCTTAATATGGTCATTACAGCCTTATAGTTATCGATGTGAGCACAGGAGCCCAATTCATCCATCCATTCTCTTCTGTTTATTCAATTCAGGGTTGCTGGGGGGCTGGAGCCTATCCCAGCTGTCTTAGGGTGAGAGGCAGGGTACACCCTGGACAGGTCGCCAGTCTGTCACGGGGCTAACACATAGAGACAACCATTCGCACCACGTTCACCCACCCAGCTATTTTTTTTTCTATATGCGGCCGCCAATCACAAGAAAGCTAGCATTAATGGGATGCCTTAAAGGGAAAATTATTCAGACAGAGAATGAATTGCAGGGCTTACCCAAAGCCTAGTATGAGATAAATAAGGGTTATTTTGACCTACACCCAAATGGATATATAATACCTTTGCTTAAAGAATCCAATTAGACTTAACAGGTGGAAAATTTTCATCTGGCTTTGTCCAAGGGTAACAAAATCCACCTACCAGCACCTCTAGAGTTCTGAAATCAGTTTGGTTTAATCCATACAAAAAAAAATCAGCAGGTTGAGGGTTATATATGCCTTTTACGGACGCTTTATTTTAAGCTTCTGGAGCGCTGGGAAGCGGCTGTTTTACCAGTTGTATAAGCTAACCATTTCCTGACTCTATTTAGCATAGAGACATAAAATTGTTCATGACCGTCTTAATACCTTGGCAAGAAAACATTAAAGCAATATGGTGGGGTGGGGGGGGTCCTTAAATATTCCCACAATATAACTATTACTTTGGTAATTTAGTTATTTTTTTTATATTTAACACAAATGTCTACGAAAAGATCAGTACCATGTGACCCCATATACCTTTGACCTGCATCTAGTTTTCAGTGGGTCGCATCCTCATCACCTTCCCACCTTGCACCCCTATAGGTGAAAGCATGACCGTTCTTAACACGGCTGATTGGCTGTTGGGCTGCAGCAGCCCGTCCCCTGCCACAGGCTCCAAGGAATATGGTACAGAGGTGCATGTGTGTGAATCCCAGAGCAGAAATTTTACAGCAATACAGTAAAAGCATAAGGGATGCCTTTCTTTAGTTTTAGCTAGCCACGGTTGTTGACATGTTGTTGTTGTTGTTTTTTGTTTGGTTTGTTGGTGTTTGCCAGAGTTGCTCTGACTGACTTTTGCTTTGCTGTAAATTTTCTCTCTGCTTTCTGAATCTTGATTGTGTTTTCGCATCCCAGTTTATTACTGTGTGTGGAGTTTCTTTCTCTCTTTTTTATTTTTACAGTGTATTTACAGGGTTCCTACCAAAGTCCCTCTTCTAGAGGTGAATTTGATAAATCTGCAGGGGGAGGGCAAGAAATCACAAATATTTGCTAAGGATCGCTTTGCATTAATTCATTTTTAAATGTGTTACTTACGTTTTATAGTTTTCAAAGTCATCCATATCTTAAAAATAGCATCAGAAAACAATGACGAAAAAACCCCTGAAGAGCATAGTGGTTATAGATAGTCATTTAAAGACTGTGAAATTTAATAGTGCTTGCAATGGGAACCCTGCACGCAGCATTAAGTTGACATGCTGGAATTGCATGGACGTTTTCTGCTCTTACCCAGTAAGGTTTTCTTTCTCTTTGTGTGTTGTGGAAAGTCTTTACTGCTTTACCCTAATACTGACCCTTTCCTTTTCCTTTAAGTGAAAACAGAGCCTTTGAACAACAGTGATACAGTTACTACGACAGGCGACACAGCCCTGGATACATACGCAGGCTCAGGTAAAGCACAGACCCTTGGATAAATATGCACACAATTCATAAATATCACCAAAGTCCACAGCTGTCAGTCACAGTTTATTCATTAATCTGGCATTAAGAATCCTAAAGGAAGATAAGACTTTGCAAGGCATCATGGGCAGGACTAATGGCGTTGTCAAGTGTTTTCACACTGTGCAGCAGAACCAAGGATGACTCATGAGAAAAGCAGAAGGAGAAGTGTATTTTGCATGGGTTATAGTTGGTTTTTAACCTGCTTCACAGCTATTACTAATTTAAGTTTTGCAAGGTTGAGTTTAACCTTTTGGCTGTCAGTGTCTTTTATTTATTTATTTTTTAGTAGTAGTAGTATAAGTAGTTGTGACAGTGTGTATACATTCTGTGATTCAGGTGAATACACAGTTTGTTTGTTTGTTTGTTTGTTTGTTTGTTTGTTTGTTTGTTTGTTTTAATTGGTTTGGAAAAATCAAATTCCTCTGCACTTGGAGTTGCTGTAAGACTGAAGATGGGGGGGGGGGAGTACAATGAGTTGACGATTGAATCATCCATAGATAGACACAGAAATGTAAATGCCTTCTGGTCTCCTCTTGACTTGCTCTGTGTTCTGGTCTGTTTCCAGACACACAGAAGTCACACAAACACCATCATCCATTTGAGCTCACTGGTAGACCTGCTGAAAGCTTTAATCCAGTGAAATATTGCCTGTCCTTGGATTGTATCATCATCAAAGGCTGGCAGAGGGATGAGAGAGGGGCAGAGACATTTTATACTTTCTTTTTTTTTTTTTTTTTTTAGACTCACACACGTCCCCATTCGCTTTCTCACTGCAAAACACGCACACAAAGCCATTCCACAAAACAGAGAGAGGGGTTTAGACCCAGCGGGGTGTTTGTCAGTACTGAGCTCTGACATCTCAATGACCACAAACAGACATTGTGTTTTACTATGAGGCCCACTGTAAGGTTTCAGGGACTGCAGTAATCTCTAAAGGAAGAACTTGGCTCCTCTCCATTCAAAATGCTTCAAATTATGTTTACTGGAACGGCATCTCGGCTCAAATAAGCTGGAGGCCCCAAATTGTCCTGCTCAGGAGTGGTTTTGGTAAATGCTCAGAAAAACAGAAGATTTGAGTTGACACCATCCGTAACATGTTTTTGCCTTCTTCTTTTTTTTGTTGTTGCTGTTTTTAGTAATCACCAGCAGCGGGTACAGCCCTCGTTCAGCCCACCAGTACTCTCCCCCCCTCTACCCATCCAAGTAAGTCTAAGTTTTAAAACTGAGCAGGCATCTTTGTTGACATTCTTTAAGGATGGCGAAAGTCGAATTTTACTCAACGAAATTACGCCTAAATGCTACAATCTAACAAGTACCTAATTCACCTTCACCTACTGTCACTTTCCTCTCCTTTATAGACCCTACCCTCACATCCTCTCCACGCCGGCAGCTCCTTCCATGCCGACGTACACCGGCCAACCTCAGTTCAGCAGCATGCAGCAATCAACCGTCTATACTGCTTATTCTCAGACAGGCCAGGCCTATGGATTGTCTACCTATGGTGTGAACCAACACGCGCTGGAAAAGCCACATAGTTATACCAGCACATGTCCATACAAAAACTGTCAAAAAATTATTTTTTTTTAAGATTTACAAACTAAACTGCAAGTGTTGTGCGAAAGAAAAAAAAATTAAAGAAGGGATCTTATTTATATGGTATTATTTTGTAGTCGAAGACATTGTTCAAACGCAAGCCCAAGTTTTCCCATGCAACGGGGTTGATGTGTTTGTGCTGAGTGACTGATTTGGATGCCCTTTAAAACTAGAAGTAAATTCATTATGCTGTATTACGTTTGGGGAGAAATTAAATATTTTCACCCATTCAATCATTGCAACTGGGTACAGCCAAAGATTTGAATAAACTGAACTGAAAGTGAACTCATAGCAGAATGAGGATGATATACAGTTAGATCCATAAGTATGTGGGCGATGAAACAATCTCTTGTAACTTTTCCTGTTGTACACCACCGCACTGGATTTTAAAACAAGCAATCAAGACGTGATTGAAGAGCAGAGTTCCAGCTTTAATTAGATCGAATTAACAAAAGTATTGTATTAACTGTTTAGAAATTATAGCCATTTTTATACCAGTTTCCCCATTATTAGAGGCTGTTGGACTGTTTTATGTCTCAGTAACGCCTATTCATTTGTTATTAAGTGAAAATTAAGCAGATGAAAATTTGGAGTTGATTGAAAGTGTTTGTATATTACATTTGGTTACTCTTCATTAAAACTTTCAAGGTGAGGTCCAAAGAGATGTAAGTGAGGGAAGCACAAATAAACCTAACAGAGAGGCAGGAAAAGCTTTATCAGTGGTCAAATCAACACTCTGGTAGATTCTTACAAATATTTGGTGTTGCTGGCCGTCTCAGCAACACCAAAAGGGTTGAAAGAACACAGAGGATAACTAAAGTGGATGAGGACAGAATTATTTCCATGGTTAAGAAAAACAACTTCAGAACATTTAAACACGTGTTAAACACTCTCACAGAGATAGGCGTGTCATTGTCAAGGTCTACAATCAAGCAACGCATTCATGAATGGAAATGCAGACCAGCAAAGTGCAGACCACTGGTTACACTCAAGAACAAGAAGGCCAGATTGGACTTTGCCAGAAAACATCTGCACAGTTCTGACAAATATCTTTGGACACATGAAACTGAGATTAATGTGTATGCCTGCCAGTGGAGCTGGGTCACTAGTGTTTATTGATGATGTGACTGCTGATAGAAGTAGCAGGATGAATTGTGAAGTATACTGGGCTTTACTCTCTGCTCAGATTCAGCTGCAAAACTGATTGGACAGCACTTCACAATTCAAACGTTAACGACCCAAAGCAAACTGCAAAAGCGACCCAAGAGTTTCTGAAAGCGTTTCTTGCTTTCAGAAAGCATATTCTGATGGAATATGCTTTTCAGTTGCCTGATCACAGCCCATCAGAGCATGCTTTTCAGTTACTGGAGACAAAACTGAATGCAGCGAGACCCTCAAACAAGCAGCAACTGAAGGTGGTTTACTGAAGGAAGTAAAGGCCTGGCGGAGCATCTCCAGGGTGGAAGGACAATTTAGTGATGCTCGTAGTATCTTGACTTGAGGCAGTCATTAACTGCAAATGATTTTAGCTATAAAAACAATTCTAATATTTAAAATTAGGTTAGTTTGTTCAGTTTATTTCAAGCATCTAAAATTGGGGACCATGTATAAAAGTGACTATCATTTGTAAACAGTTAATGCAATACTTTTGTTAAACTCTGCAAATTAAAGCTGAAACATTTAATATCATCATTATATTTTTTTTCTGTCGCCATAGACCTTGGTGTGATGCTTCCCGGCATAAAAACAGAAAGCGGCCTAGCCCAGAGTCAGTCTCCTCTGCAGACAGGCCTCAGCTACAGCCCCGGCTTTACCACACCTCAGCCTGGACAGACTGCCTACTCCCCCTATCCAATGCCAGGTCTGTTTATTTGCAGCCTTTTATTTAACGTAATTTTTTTTTTCGTATTTAAGTTCTTGTTGAAAAAGGTATTACTTTTTGAACGTATCCAACAGGTTCCAGCTTCACTTCATCCTCAGGCCTCTACACCACCAACAACTCAGTGTCCAACCCCGCCAACTACACTACCACACAGCAGGTACGACGGCATGCATTTGTGAAGACCGGTTTGGCCTATCAAAAAAAGCTAATGTGTTAGCTCTTTGTTGTCATTTAAATGTAATTTATCTTATAATGCTTTATCCAAAACAGAAAGAAGGAAAGAAAAGATCAGAATTTCATATTAGTTGCTTTAGGATTTCAAACCAGAAATGGTTTTCCAGTCATCCTCCCACGCAGTTTTCGTCATTACAATGCAACCTTGCAACAGGGAAAATTCTGGGAGAGAAACAGACAATTAGTCTTTGTGAAAGAGTGTTATGGTCTGAATATTTCTCTATGTCCATATGATACATTGCATTGTGGTAGTAAAAATGCTTAAAGGGGGATTTTAATGTCTCACTATGATAGATGTGGCTGTTTACAGGAAGAAAGTCAAGGTTTGGCCCATGTGGGTGGATTAAGGGGGAATATAGTGTGTGCGTATGCGTGTGTACTTGTATTACTCATGTTGTGGGGAAATAAATCTTTTTAAACAGTCACACTGTGGGGACCTGCCTCCCTTTTGGGGACAAAGAAGCAAGTCCCAGTTGTATGAATTGCAACATTTAAGTTGGTTTAAGGTTAGGGTTAAGCTTGTAGGGTAAGCATTAAGAAAGTCGAAGTCATAGTTGGAGTAGGTTTCCAAGTCAAGGTAATAATCTCTGTGTAGAAACAAACTTACATTCTATGACTCTGTTGTTGAATTTTCCTTGCATTTAAATTTTTCCTTTACTTCTTTCGATATGTTAAAGTGTGCGCACGCTTGTGCACTACTGTGTGTGGCTTTGTTTAAGGACGTCTGGAGATGGATGTAGTGACATGTTTAGAGAGCTGACTCATAAAAAGCGTCCATCTCCACTGGGTCTGTAAAAAGCAACAGCACGAGGTTTTAATTGTTTCAGAGATATAAAATACAGAAAGGCCGGGATAAAAGATTAGAGACATGAGAGGGAACACTTGTAAAATCTGTCCTCAAAAGTCAGACCGGTCCTTTCAGGAAAACATTTCCGTCTCTCTATTTCTTTTGGTTGCGTGGTATGTCTTTGCATGCTCATAATTCTTGTTATTTTCCACAGGATTATCCCTCATATACGACGTTTGGCCAAAACCAGTACGCTCAGTATTATTCCACCTCCCCTTATGGGACGTACATGACCTCTAACAATGTGGATGGCACCGGTTCCACAGCAGCCTACCAGCTGCAAGATCCCACCCCCGCCATAACCGGACAGCCTGCTGAACTTCACCCAGGTTTGTGTTAACAAGGGCAGAGTTTAGAGAGAAGCAGTCGAATTACCAACACCACACCCCGGCTCTAACTTCATAAATATGCAAACAAATGTCAGAATTTTTTTTTTCACCACTTCTGATTGCGGTTTCATAATCTTGTTTCCACAGTTTTAAGTAACTGAGTTCAAAGCCCTCTTTTTACTATGATGAAGCACAGGAAGTAACTTAAGACTGTAGCCATAGTTACCTGGCATTGCGCTGGCTAATTGGAGAATCGACATATGTTTACATTAGCGTCCCAGACTTTGATTAGAGACAAGTCACGTAAAATATTGCACTTTGGTGGGCAAGCCGGAGGAGAAAGCGGGAAGCAAGAAAGACTTAAACTGCACACTTGTGCACAGAAATATGGATTCGTGTTCGGCTTTTCATTTTTTCCATATTATTATTTGGTTATTTTGGCTGTAATTCAGGAAGCCTGATTAAAGGAGCTTATCATTCTTCCTGTCACTAGCTCTTTTTCTTCCACTGGCTTTCTCACTTTTTCTCATTCATGCTTTGTCCAGGAGTTTTAGTGAGTGTCTTTTTTTTTTTTTTGTCACCATCTTTTTCATGTGTGCGAGTATCTTTATCCACCCCCTCTCGCTCTCTCCACCCCACCCCCTTTTTTCTCCCTGATTGAGACATAATAATATGCGAGCCGAAGCTCAGAGTCTGGTTCTAGTTACCGTGCAGCAGTGGGAGCATATGGCATTAGGAAAGTGTGTGTGTTTGTGTGTGTGTGCCTTTAGGAGCATTCCCATGTATTCTCCTCAAGAAAATTGTATGTACTGTATCTTAGCAAGGGGCATCGCATTACCTAAACGAACTAATTTATTGCACACTTCAATCTTCCCACTCCCATGTTAAATCTTTGCATGTGCACGCTGTCATGAATCAGTCAGAATACTGGTGGTACTTTTGTTTAGGTTTCTTGGTAGCCTTTAAGTTGATCCGTCATGCCAATTACCTTGAATTATTAAACCTGACAACATGGCTTATTACTGTACAAGGTTTGAATTATTGCTTCTCCTGAAGTGGCTACAACTCCAGAGCACCTGTGGGATCACCTCAAACCACATCATTAGTGCTGCTTTTAATGGAGTGACTATAGTTTGTGATTGCTTGTGCAGTTTAAGACAGATATTTGATCACATGTAAATTTAAAATGTTTCAAAAGCCTGGTGTGTGTTTATATACACTCTTAGGGGACTTTGATACAGTGCAGAGCCCTTCTACACCCATCAAAGAGCTGGATGACAGAGCATGCCGGAGTGGGGGGTCTAAGTCTCGGGGCAGGGGCCGCAAGAACAACCCCTCCCCTCCTCCCGATAGTGACCTGGAGGTAAGGGACTCGAAAACATACGCCGAGAGCAACGAGATTACTGAATTAATGCTCCATTCAAATCTCAATGGACACGTGGTATTTTCTTTGATCTTTATCCATTTCGTTTACTTTAGTCTCCAAATTCAATCAAGGAGAAGCTAATAGAGTCATTGTCATTGGCCTGAATGTACATATTGGCCCTTATTAACTAATATTTGTATATGTAAAACAAAAAAGTGCTAGAAATGCTACATTAACAGCAGATTTATAAAATCTGTACATCTAACTATTTTATTTTTACTAATGTGCATTATCTTACTAAATCTAAATCCAAGTGTGAAACAGCAGCGTTGTGCAATCTGCATACTGCTCCGTCCCAATTTCTCTATATAAAGAAGCATTTATCGTCAGGTGGAGCAAGGGGGGGAAAAAAAGGTGTTGTGAGAGTTTAGAGCCTTCATCTCTAAAGCAAAAAAGCAGGAGGGAGACAGAAGAAACGGAAACAATCACGTCCAAAGACGAGGTCAGAAAAGACGCACTCTTCATAAAGAGAGGCTCCGGCTGAAATAACAGAGCTTTAGAATATTGTTTCTCCTGAGACACTCACTGTGGCTCAGGTTTGGACATTAAAGCTGATGTGAAAAAAAGGCTAACAGAATATAAGAAAAAGAAGAAAACAGATGGACGACAAGGAGAACATGATCTGTCAGCCTGTGATGAGAAACTCATTAAAAATAAATAAAAAGCGCCAGTGGGATAGTGCCAAAATATTAGACTGTAAGTGATGACATCCAGCAATAAAAGAAGTCATTTTTAATGGAAGACCAGATAGTTTAAGATAAGAGAAAAGGGATGCTGGAATATGTTTAAAGTCTGCACTTTTACATCTTGTATTATTTTTATTTATTTTTTTTACATACAATTTAATTTTTTTTGTCAATTTAATTGTAATTCGGAGCATTCTGTTCATTTATGGTATTTTTAAAAATGGTAAATAACAGCCAATAGGCAATAACAGTAATATTAATAATCATGCTATCATCTTACTTTAATGATCGTAGCCTATGTATGTCTAATTCCTAACTCCACCTAGACACATTCATCAGTCTGGATGAAACTTACTATATAAACTGCCAAGGTTTACCAGAGTTATCAACATCTTTTGGGAATTATTTTCATTACATTTAGATTCTTACAGATTATATAAATTTATATTGTGTTTAGTAGTTGATCTCAATTTGAACAGCAACATTACATCTGCTGTTATAATAATCACGATCATAATATTTTCATGTACACAGTCACTTCTACATTTGTTCATAAATTTTAAGTAAATTCAGGCATGAAAATGTTGATAAATCTGTAACCTGTGCTTGAAAATTTTGTAAGTATGTGTACTTATTAAATGAGGGTCATTGGTAAAATTAGAAGAATTTGACTAATATTTCTTTTTTGTTGTGATCTGCAGAGGGTATTTGTTTGGGATCTGGATGAGACGATTATTGTCTTCCATTCTCTGCTCACAGGCTCCTATGCACAAAAATATGGCAAGGTAAGACTGTTTTACTGTGTCATCATCGTGCTATGTTAAGGTCACTGTTAGTAAACTTCTATATGTATCCATGCCCTGACTGCCCATTGGATTCACGAGTAAATGAACCTTCACATTTTTCTTCGTGCCAGATTTAAAGCTTAACCATCAGCTTTGACTATTAGCACAACTCATAATATATCATCCATAATAACTGAGCTAAAGAGAGGAGGGCCTAGTCTTGAAAAAATAAAGCCAGTGTTGTTTCTTAAAACTTCAACTCCCCAAGTGAGTCAGTTCATGTAGATACAAAAATTTAGATCATTTGCATTTTTGTTACAATAGGACAGGAGGCAAATTTTCCTATAACTCACCCAGTTAAATGATGACACCTAATGTTACGCATTATTAGAGGTGTGGCTTGTGGGTGCTGACACCAGCAGCTGCAGCCAGCAGCTGTCTGCTAAAGCTGCACCTCAAATATGTAATGCAGCCCTGTGGAAAAAAAAAAAAAAGTAAGTACACCAAATGATTCAATAGTTTGTACAGCTAGCTTTAGCAGCAATAACGTATTGAATTGTTTGACGTCCACAGCACTTGAGTTGTGTTTAGATCTGGACTTTGACTGCGTCAATGCCTTGATTTTTTTTTCTTTCTGTTTCAGTCATTCTGTTGTAGATTTGCTGCTGTGCTTGAGGTCATTGTCCTTTGCGTGACCCAGTTTGGGCTGCTTTAGCTGCTGGACACATGGCCTCAAATCTTACTCCAGAAAGCTTTAGCATACAGAGCGGTTCATGGTCAAATCGATGAGTGCAAGTTGCCGAGGACCTGTAGCTGCAAAACAAACCCAAATCATCTCCCCTGTGTTACCTCTGTGGCAGACAGTTAGTATGAGGCACAATATTCTGTGTTTGATTTTCTCTAAACATGACACGTTATGGCCACACATCTCCACTGTGGTCTCATCTGTTCAAAGGACATTGTTCTAAAACTTCCTGTGGTTTGTTCAGAAGCAGCTTTACAAACCTAAATTCTGCCTCCATGTTCACTGTGCCACGGGATCCTTTCTCCTGGTAACACTTCCACGCTAGCCATTCTTGTTCTGTATTTTTTTCTAATTGCACTATCATGAACATTAAGTATGCTACCAGAAACCTGTACAGTCTGAGATGTAGCTTTTGGGGTTTTGGCAATTTGTCTGAACATTTCATGGTATAACATTAAGGTGAATTTGCTGGGGAGATCGGGGCATTGTATCGGGGCATTGTATCTTGACCAAGACCAGTGTTGGTCAAGATACTTGAAAATAATAATTAGTTACTTATTACTGATTACTTCTTCAAGAAAGTAATCCTGTTACTTTACTGATTACTTATTTTCAAAAGTAATTAGTTACTCTGTTACTTTGTTACTTTTTAAAAACACAATCCACCTGAATACGTAATAAAACAATAGACCTTTCAGCCCAATTCATTTTTTTTTTTTTTTTTTGCATTATCTATCATATAACATTGAATCAAATGAAAAGGTCTCTTTTTAAAAAATGTTTTATTAGTTTTTCTGCATATGCTCGGTGCTTGATCAGATTTTAAGTTAAATTTTTTGCTGTAGAAAGAAGTTTTCTTCCCACGCAGAGTTTACAGCGGACGCTGATGATTTGTCACTTTTTACAGACTCAAACTCAAAGTAATGTCAGTACTTCCAAGGTTTAAACGCTGCATGGTGATACTCTCTCCAACACTCCATATTATCCACTGTTGATCTACACACGTCTGTTGTTGCTGCACGGACGTCGCACGTGTTTACGTCATTGTCATGAGACACTCTCACAAGCAAAATCATGGTTTAGCAATGCACATGCTTACGGGAAAGTAACAGTAATCTAATTACTTTTTTGCAATAGTAATCTCTTACTTTACTTGTTATTTGAAAAAGTAATCAGATTACAGTGTGTTACTGCCCATCTCTGGTTAACACACTCTGTAGATGATCTGGACTATCAAACAGCCAAAATTGCTGCTTTTCTAAGGGCGCTCACACTTGCTACTCAGTTAATCAAGGGTATACTTACACTTGGAGAACTTGATGGTGATGTTTCGCTGTAATAAACTTCTTGATCTGAAATTTTCCTGTTAAGGCTACCGTGCCCTGTGGTGAAGGGAGGTATGGAGGTCGCTTTGGTGGTACATGGCCACATTCTGAAAGCATATCCGACCTCTTCTTTATATTAACAGGTGGAAAATAACATTAAATGTTAGGTTTAATTTTAGCTTTGAAAGTTAATATTTTCTTGAAAAGATACGATAAACATACATTAAAATTGGTAATTTACCATAAATTAGTAGATTGTATAATGTTGTGAGGGAGCAAATATAAAATCATCTATCAGTGAAGCTGATTTTTAGGGATACCAATACTCCTCCTTCATACACCATCTCTGAAATCAGACTTTCCATCCTTATTTTGATTTGACAATGAGCACGCAAAGTGTATCAGGTTCATTTGTCTCCGTAGATTTGTTAAAATTACATCAGCCACTTCAGGAATGTTACAGTCAATTTGAGATGATAATGTCATGGAATATAAAACAAGTCTTTAAATGTAGCTATTAATAATTGTCAATGCTTTGTTTAGTGATAAAGAAAGCATTGATTTAGCGTGCTAGTTTCTTACTTGGACTGATGTTTATTCCGCTTTTCTCTGTGAACTTATTTGGTGGTCTCTCCTTCTCCCATAACAGCAACCCTGTTTACAGTTCCCTTTATTTGAATAAAAAATGTTCTTGGCACTGATCTGTGGTCGTCCCATGTAGCCAAGGCTGCAGATTTTTATTGGGTGATGTCGTTTCCTGTGGGCACCGGCGTGGCCACCAGCCCGCCTGTACGGGCTTTGCATCACGAATCCATTCTGATATTGCTGTTTGGCAGTCGAACAAAAGCTGGCACACATAATTTGGAGGCCGGCTTGCATTGAGCCATAGGAGCCCGGGCGTTTTACAAATAAGGTTTGCAGGCATTGATGTGCTTCCTAGTTGTTCTGCATTTGTGGACTTTAATGTTTGGCAATTGGGATTTAATGGGCGTTAGACAGGCCCTGGTGAGTTGTAAAACGTGGTGTGCATGAGCGAGGGAACACGTGGTCTTGATGGATAATTCAGCTTCGTTTGTGTTGTATTTACTGTAGAGAAGCACTGAATTGAACGGTAATATCTCAAAAGAAGTTTGTGACAAGAAGTGAGGTTTTGCATTTGTTTTGACTTGCAAACAAATAGTGAATTAGATGTTTTCAAGGACTCAAATCAGGGTTTAATGTACCCTCTCATAGCATGCCACATCGGATTACCCGCATGGCTCATGACAACTGGCAAATCATCGGCATTAAAAAAAAGGATATGCCTCTTAATGTTTGCCTGAAAATATTTGCGAGGGAATTTTTTTCACCTCGTTTTCTGCTGCTGCCCTTGAGAAATATAACAGCAGCTGTGTCTGTTCACACCTCACCCAAAATAGTGTTTACACTATTAACATAGAAACCACAAGACCTAAGTGCCCCTCTCATGGAGCTTTGAGGATACAGCTGCTCCAAATGATGTTTGCCTTTTTGTGAATACACGCATTGACGTCTTTATCACACAAGACACAAGCCAATCTCCCTGTCTGTTTCTTACTATACTTAGAATACTGTTCACATCATCAGGAAGTGTTGAGTTTTAGAGCTTAAGTGATACCAGTGAAGGTGAGGGAGTGCATTTGGATTTTTCTGTGATAGCTTAAACCACAGCTTTTATGGAGCCTAGCATACATAGCTGGTCTCCCTTGGTTGGTGTCCAGCATATTCATTACTTCTGTGTCTCTGTGACGGACATTAAAGGAGTGACAAAAATAATGCAGTCAAAATCGCCACTTTCTGGGGACATTGTGGACGACTACAAACGTTTTGAGTTTCTCTAAGTAGTCAAACTTTTGTGACACTATAATCTGACCAAGAAATCAGTTGCGACTAACCTCAACACCTGGAACAGCTGCAGCACACATAAGGGTTGGTTAGCAGTGTTTATCTAAACAATCATAGGATTTTTAATTTTTTACAATAGTAAACTAACAATTTATAATAAATAATTATTTTTTGTGCGGTGATATTATAATAATTATTTAGCAATAACAATAAACAGTTATTGACTTTTGTATATGTGTAGAATATAGCCAGTGATGAGTCATAGTGGAGACAGATGCTCTTCAATCTTAGTGGTTCACTGTGTGTCAGAGATAATAAATTTCAGGAACATGTGTGGTTATGGTACAAAACTCCATAACCTTTTAGGAAATAAAATTGACTTTTTTCCTTTTTTCTCAAAGTATATGTGGTCAAAGTTTTGGATTAAACAAAAAAGGCGATCGTCCCTAGTCTTCCTCACCGTTAGCAAATCTTTATTTAAGATGCACTCCCATTTGCACTTTCTGATACTTGTCAATGCCGCAAGTTTCTCTCGCTTTCCATGCCTGTGCACCTCACCCGCTCACTTTCACTCCCCTTCCTGTTAGTTTCTTTCTATTCTGGTCGTCTGACAGTGTCAGCGAATCGTGCGGCAAGCTGTCGACCCTTGCTGACCTATCATAGATGATGGTTTTTGCAGCTGAGTGTGTGCGCGCACACACACACACACGTGTGTATTTATATCCTCGTGGGGGACATCTCATTGACATAATGCTTTCCCTAGCCACTTACCCTAACCTTAACCATCAAAATGATTGGCTAACCCTGACCCTTACTTTAAACCTAACCATAACCTAATTGTAACTCTGACACTAAAACCACATTTTGAGTCTCAAAAATGCTTTCAAACTCGTGGGGACCGGGGTTTTGGTCCCCACGAGTATAGTAAACTTCCAATTTTTGGTCCCCATGAAGATGTTAATACCCGTACACACACACACACACACCATTCACATACCACATACACTCCAGGCATCTCCCTTTGAGGGTACCTACAATTTGCAACACACACACACACACATAGGGACACAATCTTGCCCCCCCCTCAAAACATAAGGAATGCTGATGGGACAGAACAAGTGCAACCTGTCTGTCAGCGTCTGCAGTGATGAGTGGAACGTACCAAGTATACAAATAGGGGGTTTTGGCGGGGTGAAGTCTAAAATGGTTTTTAAGATGGGAGGAAGCAATAACTCTGGAAATTTGTTGTCATGTTGATGTCATGATGATGTTATCTTCCTCTTCTCGTAGGACCCTCCCATGGCCGTAACACTGGGTCTGAGGATGGAAGAGATGATCTTCAATTTGGCTGACACACACTTATTTTTTAATGACCTGGAGGTGAGTCACAGCTGTTAAGATTGTCAACAGTTGAAGTTTTTGGCCTGTCTTCAGCTTTTGCACAAAGCATATTGTTAAGGATGTCATTGTTCCACTGATGCATCCATTTGATATACACACTTTATCATATACCAGCTGGCACTGAGCAAACGGCAGGGCACACGATTGTCAAAATTCATGCTCACAGTCACATCTAGAGCCGATTTACAATCACCAGTTATCCTAACATAATGACTTTGGGCTGTGGGAGGAAGCATGAGGTCCAAACCATTACCCAGTTAAATACAACTGCTGCCCTCTAGTGGTAAAAAGGGAGTTAACATACAGTAAATGTCACAACATGTCTATATTCTATCTTTAGCACAATGTGCTTGTTATAATTGTTATTTGTATGTGTATCTGTATACAGGAATGTGATCAAGTGCATATTGATGATGTGTCATCAGATGACAATGGCCAGGACTTAAGGTGATAATTTAAAAATGAACTTTTGTGTAAAGTTTGTAGTATTCATTATTGTCTGTAGATCATAAATTCAGACAAAAATTAACAACTTTTGTTCAGTTTGTGTTTTTGGTAACTGAAGTTTTAGAGGTAGTGAATATCTATTTTTAATATTAACGTGACGATTAAATTGTGTCTTTTAAAGTATTCACTTTGCTCTACTGCCTGACACTCAACTGCATTCTTACAAATAAATATGTTTGTGATGCCAATACCAAAATACCAATAACCATCCTGTTTTGTTTTTTTTCTACCAGAGCAGATTTTCAAATAAAACATATTATTATTATTATTGACAGTACTTACAGTTTTGCAACTGATGGCTTCCATGCAGCTGCAACCAGCGCAAACCTGTGCCTGGCTACGGGCGTCCGCGGCGGGGTCGACTGGATGAGGAAACTGGCCTTCCGCTACCGACGAGTCAAAGAGTTGTATAGCACGTACAAAAACAATGTGGGGGGTAAGCCAATCAGAATAGACTCAGAATAGAGTTGAAAATGAGTTGCACATTAGTTAAACTCTACGGGAGTTGAAATGTTCAAAAATGATATTCACACCCTGTGTGGGAAAGGGAGGACTATTCAATCCTGATCATCTATAAGATGTTAAAAAACTGTTTGTTTGTTTTTTATTTCGTATAAGGAATATTTAACTATTAAAGTTAATTAATAACAGAATAGAATGATAGAATAGCCCCTTATCGTCAATGTACATTGTGCAATGAAATTGTGGAACAGCATAGACATATACACAAATACAGCTTATTTTTTTATGCTCAATTAAAATTGGAGTGCATTGCAAAGTGCTTATAGATCAAAGAAGTTGGTGCTGTGTTTTAGGTCTGCTGGGTCCTGCTAAGAGAGACGCCTGGCTGCAGCTCAGAGCTGAGGTGGAAGCTCTGACTGACTCCTGGCTTACCCACGCACTCAAGTCCCTATCCATAATCAGCTCCAGGTGCCACTTTCCTTTATATGTCCACGATTTACAGAGAAGGCAATGTCTCTTCTCCTCTCCTCCTTTGATTATCGTGGTTAAGAGTTAGAGTTGGAACTGAGCACCAGTGGACACTAGTTAAAGAGGCCCCTAATGGATCTGTTCACACATTTACCTACCCACCTCCACTGTGCATAATATGGCCTATCCTTTCTCTTTGTCCCTCAGGAGTAACTGTGTAAATGTGTTGGTGACCACAACACAGCTCATACCAGCGCTGGCCAAAGTTCTCTTATATAGTCTGGGATCTGTTTTTCCTATTGAGAACATTTACAGTGCAACAAAAATAGGTAAGCACACGTAAACACAAGCATCTGTGCTCGTGCACACATACACACGCTCCATAAATTAAAAAAAAAAAAACCTTTATTAAATTAAATGAATTAAATAATACAATACATTCCACAATACATTGTGGAATGGGAGTCATGTAATAGTAACTGGTTGGATATTTTAACTGTGTTTCAACAGGTACAGTACTCTGCAAAAGACTTTAGTCACCCCTCATATCGTTATATTTTTTTAGGAAAAATAGGAAATGCTTTATTGAAACGTGCACAAACACACATGGGAAAACAGTCTGTTTGGACAATTCACACAAGTTTGAAAGTCAGTGTTTAATGTGATCACTTTTATACACAGCATGAACTCTTATTTAAGCTTTCTGGTAGTTTCTTTGAGTAGTCTTCAGGAGTAGTTCTCCAGGCTTTTAAAAGGACATTCAAAGCTCTTCATTGTATGTTCCCGTTTCTTCCATTCTCCATCAAGATGATCCCAAAGTGTGTGCGTGTTTGTCCTTTTTTTTTTTTTTTATCCAGGTATGCTTTTTCTGTGTTCCTTTTTTATGCTTGAATGACTCATAGGTCAGTGTTAAGATGTTAAGTGGTGTACAAGCAAAAATCATCCCTGTGAAAGTGATCAGATATAAGAACTCAACTGAAAATGTTGAAAAAGCTGCAAAAAATAAATAAATCCTGAGACCATTGCTAAGCAAGTTGCGAGATAATCTGGATACTTGGAAGCAAATGACGGGTGATTCAAGACTAATTTAAACGTGTGCTCTCATACTACTAATGTCAGTGATTTTGATTGAAAGAGAAGATGACCTTTTTGAGGTGAAAGACGTCACACAATCAGAAACATAGCTCCACCCATCAGACATTTCATTAGCCACCTGTGTGGATGTAGAGTGTGTTTAATATGACTCCCCACACTTACAGTATTCTTCCAGCTTCTCTGTGATCTGAGCTGCATTATATCTGCACTCACCTTGTGCGTTCCCGATCTGATCTGGCCTCGACACACAAGCCGCACACCTACACTCTGAACAGACTCTAACCTCAGCCTGTTGCGACAGTGTACCGCAACTATTGCCAGCGCTAGCTTATTGAAGAGATAAGCTAGCGCTGAACAACTCAGACTGGGGTGTGGGTAGAAAGATACAGCACTCAGGAAACGTGTGTGTGTGTGTGACTATGTAATATGTCTTGATTCAAACAGATAACAATCTGACGTTTTAAAAAACTAGTGTTTAAGGTGAGATGCCATGTCCCACAGACTTCTGGGTACGCCGTTTTTAAATGGAACTATTAAATAACTAGACACCATCTTGTTGTTGATATGCACCGTGACTCAGGATGAACAGAATCAATCCAGCTTCCTTAAGAAGAACAGCCACCAAGGATGCACCATGTAGGTGTCGCGATTCATCTGAGTGCAATGATCTTTTATGTACATGTATGTGTGTGTTCACTTCAACCCAGTACGCACAGCTCTACCTCTTCCTGTGTTTTATTTCCATCTAAACAAAGGAAAAACCTGTGAAAGCCATTTGTTTGTCTCCAGGCAAAGAGAGCTGTTTTGAGCGTATAGTCTCCCGCTTTGGCACAAACATTACATATGTTGTGATTGGCGATGGAAAGGATGAAGAGCATGCTGCCAGCCAGGTAAACAAATGACACCTGAACTTTGACCCCTCTGACCATGTGACCCTCCTTCCTCCCCCTTGTTTATTTGTTTTTTGCAGGAAAAGAGAGTTGCTTTGAACGCATAATGCAAAGGTTTGGCAGGAAAGTAGTGTATGTTGTAATTGGGGATGGTGTGGAAGAGGAACAGGCGGCCAAAAAGGTAATGGACCCTCACCGTGACCCCCGCCTACTCAGCACAGCGTGCGCTCTGATTGGACGAAGCCCGCCTTTCTTTGCTGCTGCAGTTTTGTGTTGGTCCTTTACTTTTTCTGGTCTACTTGCTTTGGGTTTTGTTTTGTTTTTTTTTCATGGAGTGACAGGAGACTTTTGCAACCGTCAGAATGAAAATTTGAGAATGAGCCTCGGCTGCTGATGGATATTTTGCACCAGCTTTTTCAGCGTCAGCTATTCCAAATTTGTGCTAATAACAGATTATTACTCAATTGACATTGGCATCTGAAATTGTTTAATTAATGGCTGCGTAAATGTACACACTGACTGGGCTGTGAACAGCCTCATTTGTTTAGAGCAATGATCCTGCCGTATCCTGTGACGTGTCTCCTGTTATGTGTTTTTAAATGATGTTGTAGTTATGAGAGAGTTGTATAACAAAAAAAAGAGATAAGTAGTGATCTATTTTAAGTTTGCTACAACAGGATATTTTCTTAATCCTTTCTTCTACAGCTTTGGGTTTCATTCATTGTGCTGGGTGCTGGGGTTGTTAAAAAATGGCTTTGCATTTTGGGATATACTCTTATTTACTTTCTTGCTGAGCATTAAATACAGTACATTGGATTTGGATGGTTTTTAACATTAGCGTGTTTCAGCTCATCTTAAAACAGATTCAGTCCCCCTCCTGGCCCCCATCAGTCTACACACAATACTCCACAAGAACCTAGTATAATAGGATTTTGAAGTGTTTTGTTGTTATTAAGAATAAAAACCTGGAATAGCCCATTTGCATGACTACCCTTTGGCAGCAGCGAAAGGAAATGAACCTTCAAGCTTTCATTTGAAGGTTTCTTCAGTTCTTCTTGGCAAAATGATTAAACCTCAGCCAGCTCAGTCAGTCATTTTCAGGTCTCTCCAGAGGTGTTTAGGTCTGGACTCTGGCTGGATCAGCCCAGTTTTCCCAAAGCCACTCCTGTGCTTTCTTGGCATTGCACTAGGGCATTTTTTCCTGCTGAAATGTAATCCCGAGCACTCTGACAAAAGTTTTCACTCAGAATTTCTCTATATTTTCTGCATCGATCATTCCCTCTACCCTTACTGGTTTCCCAGTACTTGAAAGAAAATGACTGACGGAGCACGATGTTGCCACCACCCTCTTTGTCTGTAGGATTGGAATTAATGAGGTGATGCTCAGTCCCTGGTTTCCTCCATTCGTCTGTCTTCATTCTAGATCAGATTGGATTACTGTATTACTGAATGTTTCTCCCATCCCCACAAAGGATTTTATTCATAGTGACTACTGGTTCTTAGTTACATGGCTTCTGTCCCAGTTACTGAGTTTGGCTGAAACAAGAGGAGGACATTTAATAAAAGTAGGAAGCACCGCAAACTGTGAGTGTCATAACAATGGGTTTAATATCATCTATCCATCCAGCCATCTTCTGCCACTTATCTGGGTCAGGGTCATCAGTTTAAGCAGAGAAGTCCAGACTTTCCTCTCCCCAGCCACCTCCTGCAGCTCGTGCAGGGGCACACTAAGGTGTTCCCAAGCCAGCTGAGAGGTATTATCTCTCCAGCAAGTCCTGTGTATGCCCATGGACAGCCACGCTTTAGTGTCCCTGTCGTTTGATTACAATCCCAGTTCCAAAAATGTTGGACTGCGATGTAATTAAGAACAGAATGCAGTAATTTGCAAATCACATAAACACGTATTTTATTCACAACACAGGGGTCATGTTTACCTCTGTAGCATCTCCTCTTCTAACAACAACAATCTGTAAATGTTTGGGAACTGAGGAGATCAGCTGCTGGACTTTTGGGAAAGGAATGTTGCTCCATTCACACAGTCCAGTGTCACAGCATCAGAAGTTTGAACTGCTTTTGAACTGAGCACTTTAGTTCATGTTACCAAAAATGTGATTCATCTGACTGCAGAACAGTTTTCCACTTCCTCAGTCTATTTTAAATGAGCTCTAGTCCAGAGAAGATTTCAGTTTTTGAATAGTGATGATGATGATGAGATATTCAAAGTCTTCACAATTTTTCACTGAGAAACATTTTTTGTAGATTGGTGAACCTCTGCCCATGGGAAGTCCTTGTCTTTGAGACTCTGTCTTAAATTTAAAGTCCGTCTGACCTTAAATTTTCTGCTTCTAAATTCAAATAAAACTGAAGTTATTGTACTACAAATTTTAAAGATACAGTATCTAACCAGATGCTTACTCTGGATGGCAGGAGGAGTCTTGGAGTCATTTTTGACCAGGATATCTCCTTCAGTGCACATATTAAATATTGTAGGGTCCTTACCATACAATATAAAGCACCAGAAGCGACTGTTGTTGTGATTTGAAAATTGAGTTCAACATGATGCTTTTTTTTAAATACCCAATACCTCAAGTTAACTTGATAAGTAGTAAACTCATCATCTAGCTGTTTGTTTCTAGCACCACTTCTAGGCTTTTCATGTCCCCCATCCAAACTTTTTTGTGACACTTTGCTGCCTTCAGCTTCAAATAAGCCAATATTTTTCATAACATTTTCTCAGTTTAATATGTTTATTAAAATACGGGTTTATGAGATTTGCAACTGACTGCATCCTATTTTTATTTACATTTCACACAGTGTCCCAAAAGTTTTGAAAATTGGGGTTACACATGAAGACAATATTTATGTCTTTAATTTTAATACAGTAACACGGGACTCTGAAAACTGTTTTTTTTTGTTATTGTGGGGTATTATGTGTAGATTGTGTTTAGAAAAAACTGAATTAATTTCAAGATCAGTGTAAAACATAATAAAATGTAAAACAGGGTATAAAATCTTCCCACATACAAATTTTGGCACCACTCTTAAACCTTTTTAGGAAACTACTGACTTCAAGCTACAGTCAGCAAAAAGTTAAATTAGCTTAGCATAAAGACTGGAAACATTAGGGAAACTGGTGTTTTAAAAATTAAACAACATTTCTTAGCATCTTTAAAGCTCACCAATGTATTTATATCTTCTTGATTTAATTATAACTAAAACAAAAGTCAAAAACAACTGCGGCAGGGATTTTCAATGAGTTATATGAGTGTTTACCCTGCAAATTCAAAGTAGAGGCTAGCTGTAGCCAGCACATCTTGCTATCCTTCATACATTTTTTTTTTAAAGTTCTTTGTACATATAATTGCTGATACATATATATTACAATTAAGTTACTGATCATTTATAGATTTTTGTGCTTTTTTTTTTAAGGCCAAGGTAGCCATTTTTTTAATTTTTATGCTAAGCTAAACTGACAAACCGCTGGCTGTAGCTTCACCAAGAGGGGAGAGATTAGTGATATAAACTGAGTCATCTGATGTAACCTTAAGAACAGAAAGATAAGCATAATTCCCAAAATGCCACCCTTTGTCTTAAAGCCTTAGAAATGCATGGATTTTTGTTTGCAGTGCGGCTACAAGCTACGGTAGTGTAGCTTGCATGTGTTTAGGCGGTGGTGGTGTGCAACAGTGATAATTGTATGTCTGATTTTAATGATGTGTGTCCACTCTGCAGCACAACATGCCTTTCTGGAGGATATCAAGTCACTCTGACCTGCTGGCATTACACCAAGCACTGGAGTTTGAGTACCTGTAACTATTATAGCAATATGGACTCATTGCATTGTCACATGGACACGGTCAGCCAGGCAGCCCCTTCCTTTTGTATAACTATTTAAGAACACACAACACTGCAAGTGTTTCTGTGATTATTTTCGTTTCCTGTCTTGTTTTTTGAATGTCTGGATTTACAAACTCGTAATGGTCTTAAGATACAAAGAGGTTAAAGGAGGTAAAGAAGAAGAAGGTGGGATTAGGAAAACGCATCCTTGCTCAGCCACCCTGGTCTTGATGCTGGGGACAGACCTCTGAAAATCCAGTCTGCTGTTCTTGCAGCTGTAGCAGGCTAAAACTGTCAAGGCTTAAGACCTTCCTTGGACTGGGAGGATATTTTTTTTCCCTTGAGATCTAGTTTGTGGTCAGAGCACCCAGGTGGAAATGAGGACTTGTGGCATCACCTGGGGGGAAAGATCATTGCCTATGCATTAATTTGAAGGCTTCTCTGTACAGACCATATCATGTATACTGGGATAACAGCTTTTTTTGTAAGGGTTTTGTTCCTGGTGGTATAATAATCACAACAAAAGAATGCAGTCTGTGGTAGAAATTTGTGTAAATTATTTACAATAAACTTACATGACAGTGGTAGGGTTTTGGGGGGTTGTTTTTCTTTTCCTTTTTGGTCAAATAATTTGAAATTTTGATGCTCTTTTTTTTTCTTCTTCTGGTTTTTGTATTTTGTTTTCTTTCTGGTGGGTGGGGCTTGAAGATGTGCGTCATGATGTGTTGTGCCTTAATGTGTTTGAATGTCTTTTCTTTATTCAGAAATGTCTATGTATGTAGATATAAAGGAGAAAACCTATCCACATGACCTATGCATCTTCTTTCATAAAAGAAACAAGATCCTTAACACAACCTGTGATACTCTGAAACTAAAGTCACAGAATGACAGGGCTATAATAAGAAGGAGATCAATCTGTTAGTGAGCACACAGAGCCTAAAGCCAGAGCTTAACATCCCTATTGTGCTCTACCTGGATAGATTGCCATTGAACCATATACTGAATACCTAACTGTTCTGCTCTATTTTCATGGTTTTAGCTTAAATGAACTGTAAAAAACTAACAAACAGTACATGACAAACAATAGAATATTTTGATTTTTTTTTTTCAAAGTTCAGAATGGTAACTGTCCCATATTCAATATCTATTATATGTACATTGAAGAATTGTAAGCCTTTGTTTTCATTTGATTATGGTTTATAGCTCATAAAAGTATCAGCATACTTGATTTCAAGCAGTATAAACACTCTTTCTTTTGCTCTGGTTAAGTACCCACATCCACAGTCTTAAGGAAGACTGCTGACTTGACAGTTCTCCGGATCATGATCATTAACACCATCCATAAGGAGGGTAAGCCACGGATCATTGTTGAAAAGTTTGGTTGTTCATAGCGCTGCATCAATGCATATTAATGGAAAGCTGACTGGAAAAGGTGTACAAGCAATGGGAATGCCTGCTGCCTTAAAGGGATTGTCAACAACTTGGGCGAGCATCACACGGAGTGGACCGAGGCTGGTGTCAGTGCATCAGGAGTCACCAGACGTCTTCAGGAAAGAGGCTTCAAATGACATTCCTGATACCAAACCACTGCTGAACCAGAAACATCAGGAGCATCTTACCTGAGAGGATGAGGAAAGGAAGTGGACTGCTGCTAATGTCATCTTTTCAGATTAAACTAAATTTTGGATTTCATTTGAAAATTCAGGTCCCTGAGTCTGGAGGATGAGTGGAGATGCACCCAGTCAAGTTTTTCCATGTCAACTGCTAGTGTTGTTGCATTGTTTTTATCAAGTCCAAAGTCAATACAACCATCTACCAGGAGATTTTGGAGCACTTCATGCATCCATTTGCTCACCATCTTTGCTAGGTCTTCCTTGTCCAGCAAGACCTAGCTCCTCCCTGCAGTACCAAACCTAATGACTTCCCAACTGAATCGAACATAAATTTTGTGTGTTCTTTATAGAGTTCCTGAAATCAAGGGGAAGATGGGAAAATATCTGAGCCAAACATACAGATGATCTGAAGGCTGCTGTCACAAGCTGATTATCAACGTATTAGTGCCACAAACTGGTGCAGTCATTTGTGGCAAAGGAGACCCCACTGAGCTGCATTTAAAAGAAGCTGGACATTTCTGTATTATAAATGATCTTTGGAACTTTTCTAATAATCAGGCTTGATTTATAATTTCCTTGAGTTATAAGCCATTATAATTAAACCCAAAATAAAAGGCTTGAAATATGTTAAGTTACACATGATAAAAAACATTAAAGTTTACCTTTGTGAAATTAAATTATGTAACAAACCCGTTACATTCTGGTTTTCTGACGTACTAGATTGGAACCTGAGGAAACATGTATGCAAACATGCACAAGGTAAATGCTATGCTTCTCTTGCTAAAGGATTTTACATGCATCAGTTTATGTAGAAAATACAGAAGTGCTGTTTTTAGACTGATTTGTCAGTTTTTGGTACTAGTACTATATCTAATAGAACGATCTAGAAAACCAATTACTTCAGTGTATCGTATTCATATCAAATATTTTCTAAAATTTCTAATTAGGTAAAAGTTATTTCTTTATATTGTTTCTTGGATAATGCTCCATCTAAGTGCACGTTTGTGCTAGTTTTAACAGTTCAGCGCTCTAATGTCCAATGTAAGAAATTGGGAAGCATTCAGTGTTAAAACTATAACCAGTATAACAATTTATTCTTAAGCTGTTTCAAATCATCCAGGAGGCTTTAGTTAAAAAAAAAAAATTCACAGGTTCCAACAAAATGGATAGAAGTTTTGAAAGCTTCTTCATTATCTGACTGGCTTTTAGGTTTTGTCAAACCAGCTAACACAGACAGCTACACTACATAGAGCCTAAATCGTAGTAAGCGACCTTAACTTGACCTCAAGGTCACCAGGACTTGAACTTTTAGATGCACCTTTGGTGTGAATTTCAAAATTGCACATTGCCTCCTTTAAGTTTCACTCGTTCACATTCACAAATTTGGGTATCCATGTTGCCTGCCCTCCCAGCAGGGCGATAACAATACCCCAGTAACGTTTTCTGGCTAAAGAGTAAAAATGATATCCAGAGGGCAAAGAGCCTATTCAAATCTTTTAAAATGCTGGAGAATGATCTCATGAAATGATGCACTGACCAAGCTACTATTAGTACAGTGAAATAATGCTCAGTATCCGACCAAGCAACTCAAATCAATAACACAGTCATGAGCTTCATTTCGTCGTTTTATTGACACTTCATTTCTTGGACTTGAAGTATTCCTCAATCACATCCTTGGCCTGGGACTCCTTGCCATAATCCTGTAGGGTGGATAAATAAATAGAAATAAATGAAATTCCTCTGGCCTTTTAAATGGTCAGTTTAAAACGGAAGAGAAATTGCATATAGCACCTTTTTTGCTTGCTGTCATTTGCTATTCTATGTAGCCATCCTTAGGGACCCCGGACACCACAGGCAGGTGACGGGGCTTGTACGCTGGCTCCTCTCTAGCCAGGAGTTAAACAGCTGCATGGCATGAGGCACAGCAACTGCACTTGACTGGCAAATATAATCCTAACTCAGAACTCTCATTTCTTTCCCCATTATGTTAAGGGATCTCACGGAATTTGCATTTAAGGTTTCCTAAAAAGATCAAAAGGCTAATCAAGTGTATCCAGTCTCACCAGAGAAAGAAATCAGCATAATTACCTTAACAACGACGCAGCTGCAGCCCACCACCTTGCGTGGTTTACCCTCACGGTCGATCTTACACAGACCAACCCACTCACCAAGCTTCTTATTGTCATCAACCTGCCAACAGAGTTTAAAAAGTCACTTCAACTTAATGAACAAGTTGAACTCAATACAGTAAAAATAATAAGCAGGGGGAGAAGAGTGCAGTATGGTCCAGGCTCAACTGTATCTCAGACAGAAATTGGGTAACAATTGGCAATCTCCTCACAGTGTTCAGTAGAGGGAGCCAAATTATCATCAGCGATACAGCATTGCATGAAACTGTCAATATGCAACAAATGCCACATTGTCTTTATGCAACTGGTTAAAAACATAAAACTAAAATAAGAAACCAGTCCAACTGTCCATAAACTTCAAACTAATCCGGAGCAGACTCAGTACCTTGATGAGATTGATCTGATGCTCGGCGCAGAGGGCCTCCACGAGCTTGACGTACATGGGCTCGTCGCAGTTGGCAGCAAGGACGCAGAGATGGGCCTGACGTCTATGAAAGAACAGGGATTTTTTTTTTTTAACTCACAATAAAGGCAACTACATTATAGCATTTACACATGAAATTTATACTATGGCTCAGATACACCTGAGAAGTTAAAGTTCTCTAAAGGTTTAAGACTTACTTGTCCAGTGCCTTGGCAGCCTCACGGATACCGCGGGCCAGGCCATCATGGATGAGTGCGGTCTTGAGCACTTCAGGGAGAGCGGTGTTGACATCCATCACACCTCCAGCAGGACTGCTGTTGAGAGTAAGAGGAAAAACAAATCTTAACATTTTGATGAAAATGAGCACAAGAAATTGAGGTCTCTTTAGCTGAGCTTTTGGCATGTCAGAGCGGCGAGCGTCTCACTCATTCTCGAGTGAAGGGGTATCCGACAAAAGATGGAAATCATCAGTCATGCACAAAAGCTCAGCTAGAATAAAAAAAAAAAACTATTAAAAAAATTTCTGAATAATTTCTAGACTAAACACTTTTAAAACCTCATCTATAAAAGGTTTACGCATACCTTCTTGCATCTAAACTAGACTAATATAAATGCAGCGTATGCAGTGGTTTGTCACTCATCTCTTGACCACTTAGTCGTAAATGTTGCAGCCAGACTGCTGACTGGCGTTGGCAGCCGTGCACTGGCTCCATGTGCATTACAGAATCCTGTTTAAAGAGGCACATTTGTCTTTAAAGCCTTAAATGACATGCTATACCCCATCAAGCTGTACATGTTTGGCTTCTCAGTCATTTAAATCTCAGCGGAAGATGTAGCTTTTCTCGTCAACAAGAAAAGCCAAACGAGTCAGTGTTCTACACAACAATGTCACTAGGTTTCAAATAAGGTACTGCTGGCATTTCTTTTGAATACTTCAGATCTATGAGAGGACTTCAGGTTACTGAAAAATATGCCTATTTAACACTTCACAAATATTTTTCATACTTAGTGCACTAAAGGGCAGAACTACTACTTGTAAACCCCTCAACTTAATTCACATATGAAGAGCAATATAACAAAGATCAAGGTGACTGGATTACTGTAAATGTCAGTGGAGCTGCTGCATATCAGCATCTCAGGTTAATATTAAACTAGATTTACTATTGTGAGTGTATAAACCTAATAAACATTGTCCCCCTGGACCGGACTATGAACATGTGTTATCTATGAGCGTTCTATTGAGTGCCTTTCCCTTGTTTTTGTACATATTTCTCTTGATTGTATACATTTCTCCTGTTTGCCATTTATTCTGGTTGTTGACCATTTATATTTTATTCCCGCACAGTCGTGTGGAGCACCCACAATTGCATTGTATATGTCTAATGACCATAAAGGGCAATTTAATTTTGTTGTAAATAACCACATGTGTGCCAGTAGCATAACTGAACCTGTATCCCAGCTAAGCTAGATCACAATCCTCTCCTTAACAAATTTTAGCTATAGTTTAAACTGCGGCTCGTTTAAATAACTTTTATTATCATGTCATGAAACAAACGTCTTGCTCACCCTTCCTCGGCCATTGTAGATTTGCGATGGACGAACGAAAAGTTCTGCAATAAAGAAGAAAAGTGATATAAGAGTTATTATCCATTGTAAAGCACCCACTCTGATGAAAGTACAACTTCGGATGTTTGATTAATCCAGAAGATTGTGTCAGGAGTTGAGGAGACGCACCCTTCCTCCAGTGGAGCAGCGAGTAAAGAGGACGTCATAAGCCTGCGACGTGAAATTTAAGACCAAGAGGCCCCAGTCTGCGCCTTTGTGGCACCAGATGTGCTGCCTGTTAGCTGAAATTACAAGTTGTCTCCTAGATATTAGTCATGTTTAATCCTTAATCCGTTTGGTCTTTTATACCAAATAAGATCTTTAACAAACTGGGGGTATTGATTTTCTCCTAAAATGTGACATTGAAATGACTAAGCTTCCTGTTAAGCTCTCTGAATTCCATAAACAGGTCCTTCTTTATTGGAAAATTTTATTTAAACATAATTTCACTCCACATAACAGCCCAATTTGGGATAATAGATATATACTGATGAACAGAAAATCTATTTTTATTCAAGATTGGTTATCAAAAGGTGTTTCGGCAATTGCTCATTTTGTAGATGAGCAATCAAAGTATTCTATTTATACTTCGATGTGTAGATAATTAGAGTAAATTCACAGGAGTGATGCTGTAGTTTTAAAGGAGCCACACTAAACTGTGACCACACTACTGCCTGGTTTTTTTAGTGAAGTGCCTCAAAAATTGCCCCATGGCTGTGAGGCCCCTATGCAGCTCTAAAGTCTACTTACAGCAATAAATGGCTCTGCAGAGAACTTTATAATGCATGATTTAAACCTGCATCACATTTTATTGTACTTGCTTGCACTTTATTGGAGCCCTGTTGCTTTAACATTAGAAACCCTGATTTTATTATTTCAGCCTTAAGAAGAATTGCCTGGATGTCTTTTGCATCTTTTTCACTGAAATTCAGACCAATTTTAATTTCACATCAATGATAATTTAGAAATTTGTTAGTGAATTTCCATTTTTCATATTACTACAACAAATCAAAAACATGTTTTACGAGTGCTGTAGGGGATTTAGTCATTGTGGATTCAAACAGGGAAAAAAGTAAACAATATTAAGGACAGACTCGCTTTTAGGTGCTTAGAGACAGTTTCAATTACCTTAATGCGATGTTTAAATAAAGGTTGGTCACACCTCTGGCAGGACTGCTGTTGAGAGTAAGAAGAAAAACAAATCTTAACATTTTGCTGAAAATGTCTTGCCCACATGTATACATACATATATATATATATATAAAACATGCCACTGTGCTGTCAGTTTAGAGCCAATGAACTAAAACTCTTCTCCTGCTGCACACCCCACTCCTGCGAACAAAATTGTGTAGCTCGGAAAATGATTAACACACGGGACACAATTCCTGGGGTTCTTAATGTGCAGACTTTATTTTCAATGGGAACTTAATAACAAAAATGTGTTTCATTTCCTCTGCTCTCTGTCCAACATCAGCCATATGGACTTCTACCACATTTTGACAGCACAACATTAACTGTGGCGAGACAACACAGGGTAAAAAACAGTTGCAAAGGAAGGACGTCCCAGAGCAGCAAGAGAGATGCAGGGATCAAATATCAAATATGAAAAACACACAAAAATACGGCAGTGGCATCTGAATTTCACAGAAATCTCGGCTTACTCGGGGCCTAAGTGCACACAGACGAACCTCGCACCTTCCCCCTACACACAGGAAACGACGGCCTTGACCAAGGTCCAACTTTCACCAACTTTCTCCTCCCGCAGCAAATCCGATCCCATACCCAGGGCTCCAATGGAACAACAGGAAGTCTCGAGATGCACTTCCTCCCAGGCTTCCCCGCCAAGCTACAGCAAACCCTCCAAGCACTGCCCCCCCCTGGTGACCACAACCCACCACTGCACAATCCAAGAAGATCAGTAGCCTCAAGTGCACAAAATAAAATCAGATTACCCCATACCGCAAAAACACATGGAAACTAAGAAACACACAAAGATACACGGGCACCAACATTTCAATACCACTTTTGAACCTCAAACAGATATCTACTTGACTGAAATGGAACGTATCATTACTATAAATTTACCACTCGGCTACACATGTTTACAGTAAGAAGCAACAGCAGCAGCTGTGTTTGAGGAAACACTGACACTTACTGGTGAACAGTGAGTGTCACATCGGTTCTCACGGCTCAAAGACAAATACTTGAAATACACAATGTTCAAACATTGAAATGTTTTGTAAGGCTCTTACACACATTTATGTACAGCTGCATTGTTTTTTTGGATTTTTTTTTACTTTGCAGAAAGAAGTCTGAATGAAGCTGTTATGTTTTTTTTTACTGACTTTATTTGTACAATAAGGGTTTGTTTGGGGAATTTATTCAGTGAAAGTTCATCAGTCATTAGTAAGAAGTCATTAGAAAAGGTTAGAAATGAACCTTTGGCTAATGATTTGGCACATAAGACTTTCAGAGTGTAGCTGGAAGACTGCCATTAAAGAAATGTCTTGATTAAGATTCAAAACAACAATGTGAAAATGAATTTTTGCCAAAAATATGCTCACACCTGTTAAACAGCTGTTAAACAGGTTCAGTGACTACTCTTGAAAGAGAAATAATAAACCAGTAATCAATTTTTACATTATATACATTTGCATTCTTTGCCAAAGTCTAGTTATTGTTCTGAGGCCTAGGTTTTGAGTTAACATACTGGTTTATGAGGGCAAGGACATAAGATGCACCCATAACGGCACAGGCAGGCTCTTGGTTAAATGCTAAATTGAGTGCTTGTGTTAGGCTAATCTGGTGATCTGCCTTTGGCGGCCCATACCCTAGGAGGGGTGACAGGCATTAGTAGTAGTAGTAGTAGTGGTACTGAAAGTGCAGTTTCACTGTGTGTTGAAACAAGCATAAAATATAGAAAACTAAGGAAATACAGCATGGTATGATATGCAGACATATGCTCACTGGAAGAAGAATAAATGGTCTTGTTTGCCAAAGTCATAATAAGTTATTTCTGGGTTTACTGTTACTCAAACAGATAAGACTTTATTGAGACCTTATCAATCCCACGGCAGGGAAATTTGTGTGTTACCTCAGCTCAGGTACAAACAGCAGAAGAAAAAAAAAATAGAAAAATACATATAAATTCAAACAAATACAAAATAAGTAAAATAATACACCATATACAACAGTAGCATACACAGTCTGTGATAATGAATATAGGGTAATACATGAAGGGTAAACCAATGCCCAGAAAAGGGTAACAGCTTTCTTTAAAATGCCTTTCTTTCTTCCTGACATGTAACAAGAGGAAAAGCAGAAGTGGCCATATTCATACAGGATCTCTGCTAGACTTTCAGAGGAACATCCTCTTTCGAGAAAAAAACTCACGGCCCAATTTGTTTTTTCTCCCAAAATGGCCTCAGTCTTCTTCCATGTCTCTGAAACCTCTTATAAGATTTGTTGTTTTTCTTACCACAACAATGTAGCATTTATAGAATAAGTATTAACTTCAACTAAACAAGTTCATAAATGTAACATATAGCTACAGGGACATTTTTTTTTTACAGTGTTTTAATTAAAGTGACATTTATAAATAACTCTTGCTGTTACAACTATTTTCCAGCATTAAGTTAAATGTTTTCTTTTTCTTCTGAATATTTCAAATAGAAACACAGGCTTTGTGAAAAAAAGATCAAATCCCCTCTTATTGTCTCATCTTTAATGATTGATCAAAATATCAACATGTGTCTAGGTTGCAGTCCAATACAGGTGGACCTCTTTATTTAAAATAGTTAGTGGATCTGTTCTTGGGGAACACAAGAACATTTTTATTATAGATTCTGAGTTCCTTCTGTTAGTGCAGCAGTTTGGACGGATTATAAAAAGGTAACGGGTCTATATCAGCACCTTTTAGTGGAATCAAAAAAACATTATGGTATTATTTTACAGTGACTAACCAACACTGAAGATGCAATATGATCCCCATTTTGGATGAAAAACAACATTTTATTTTTCACTGCAGGTTTTTTGTTTCAGTTTGACTTCATGTGGACATGGTCTTTCTTGAGTGGAGACTGAGTGAGAAGTGCGTGTTCCATTATTTACATCAGAATATTATTTGATGACTGAAAGTGTTAAACATTGTTTACTGGACGAATTTGAAAATATCTGGGACCCTCTTATTTTCTAGATTTGTAAAATATTTGGCAAATTATTGACTGCAGCGCAGGCTTTTAACTGAAGAATGCTGTTTAATATCTAAATCTCCGGGCTGTCAGGCTCAATTTACAATTTACATTTCTGCTAGGCCTGTTGTTTCCTGTGGTTCACAGGTCAGTATGAATATTCAGATACTTTGATTTCTACATTAAAAAAAAATAAAAATGGTGAAATGTGGTTGAGGAGAAGGCCACATGTCCGTCCTTTGTGTTTTTCTCATATCCAGAATGTGAAAAAATTAGGCTGGTCATTCACGTTGCTCTGGCAGAGTGGAGGTCGTCCACAAAGACAATTGGGGAACTGTCTGTCAGTGGAGCAGTGCTAACGCTGAGGTGGTGTGGAGCGCTAAGCTGTGGGACAGTTATGGAGGCCAAAAAAGATGCTTTCTTTGTACAGGTTGGATCGGGTTGGATGATGTACAGTGTATTGGATATGAGTCTTCCATCCTAAAGTGTCAACACAGACCGTTTGGGCAAAATAACTGTGGCCATAGTGAAGATGCAGGAGTGGTCTGTTCAGGTAAACCTAAATATTTTTTGAAATTTTTTTGTTTTCCCTTACAAACATTCATCAAAAACTTTCTCTTTGAGAAAATATGCTAAGACATTTCTTTATTTGCTGCCACATGTTAACAGCTTTCCCATATTTAGCTTCAAATATAATGCAACAGGTTTACATTAGGTAGGTGGATTTTGTCACATTCCACCTTTTTCCAGTCTTTCTGCCAATCTAAGCTAGCACTACAATGAAAGTTATCAGAAGGTAGGCAGAATTCATACTCATCAGCAAGATGTCAAAATCCCCAATTGGGCCTTTCCGTAAAATGTGGAACTGTTGTTGAAATTGAGAAATCCTGTACAGATTCTTACATCCTGTAAGAGAAAACCAGCTAACTCAGCAATTATGTTAGCTCACCATGTTATGTGGTTTAGGTTTCTCATCGCAGCAACATATCCTCAACAATTAAACTTCGAGAACAGTCATCATGGAGTCACATGGTCACTCTCTGCCACATTTGCTCTTCTTGAGTTAAAAAAGCAAATGTGCATTTAAAGATTAAGTATACATTTTTTTGGTTTGAGTACATGAAAACGTGCCATATGAATACAATCACCATAGGCTGCTATAGTATGTATGTATATCTAGTTTATATATGATGTTATATATATGATGATGATATATGATGCTCAATGAATTAAGGAAGCCGAGAACGGCCGTGTGCGTTAATAATATTTTTATCTCGTTATCACGAGAATACAAAACCGTTTTCTCGTGATAACGAAATAATTATGACAGCTAAGGCGCAATCAGCCGCGTGGCGGAGGTGCGTGGTGAACAGTTGTGCCTGGCCAGCTGACTAATGAACTGTGTGTCTGCTCTTTCAAAACAGTAACGACCAGGCAGTCGGGAGGTGTGTGGCAATGAGGCAGGAGTGGCTGCGTCCTGAGCTGTAGCTGAAACCGCAGTTTGTGTTGCCATAATAAAAACAGTGTCCGCAAAACCTGACGCCAGTGTGTGTGTCTCTGCTCTGAAGGGTCCTGTGCTACAGCCTGTAAAGCTGAAGCTGGGACAACCGCTTGTTAAATGACAAGGACTGATCTCAATATTGCCTCTAACAGGCATCGCAATTTCAGCTTGTGTTAGACCTCGACTGAAATATCTGATGAGTTGATCAGTGATCAATGCTCCTTCATGTGCCATTTTCAGCAATTAATTGACAAACGTTTGATAACATAACATGATTCGTTTTCTCGTGATAACGAGTTATTTATCCCGTTATCTCGAGAAAACGGTGGTCCGGTTTTCTCGTGATAACGAGATAAATAAGTCGTTATCTCGAGATAAATAACTCGTTATCACGAGAAAACGA
>VURO01044146.1:30181-62968 GCA_015108175.1 Pelvicachromis taeniatus | reverse complement strand
TCGACGCAATCGATCACGCCGACGCGTAAAATACGTCGACGTAAAAAATTTGCGTCGATGCGTCGTCACTTTCAAAAAAACACATGGCGGCAGCGAGTTGCGGTAACATGTCGACTTAAACCACGCCCCGAACACGCAGTTCTACAGTATGGGGATATTTGAACCGAACAGGAAGTGATTCAGTCTTTGTAAGGTGGAAATGGCCGATCATAAAACGACCGTAAGTTTTCAACTTTGTTACTAACGCTGGTTTTTACCCTTTAATTCATCCAGACACCCCCCACGTAGACACACACTCAGAGATAAACACCCAACCTCCGTAAATGCAAAACTCATTTAAGCTGCTTAGCAGTAACATATATCATTAGATTCATCGATGCATCGAAAAATTAATCACTAGATTAATTGATCTGGAAAATAATCGTTTTGCCCCGCCCTAATCCAGATATAAAAAGGCCATCAAAGTATTTGTACTAAGGGGAAGATGGATGGTCCCTCATCTCATCTCCTGCATCTTTGTGCTGTTTTCAGCACGCCTCCTATTTCTAGATCACTCTCGAAGTCACACTATTTCCCCCTGAATTGATGCTGAAAGTAATAATCCTTCAACTTCCTGTTTACTTTTAGGAAGTGGATAAAGTAATGTGGTGGAATTTTCTGTCAATAAAGTCTGCAACAAGGTCAGCTGTGGTCAAGCTATTTTAATGACTGCATGCAGGAGAGCTAACACACGTCAAACATCACAGCTCCTACAGTCATGAGAGCTTTAACCCTTTATAACATCACACACACACTCTGTATCTTTTCAGTTACAACAGTCTTTTGTCCCAGCTGGGCTGTTGCTGGGCAGAGAAGACTTCCCCACTATCTATTTTCTAGGAAACGCCTGGCACTGGTCTTCTTGGGAGTTTTGTCCTTCTACGCCCTGACAGTTAGCAGATAACATAGTGAAAGATTGTTAAGCAAAGCTAAGCAGTTTTCACCAGGTCATATTGACACACACACACATCCTTCATCTTTCATCCTTCATTCATCAAAACAGTTCCCGTATTTTCAACTCGCTCTTTAGCGACATGCTTAAGCCCGCCTTTGAGCTTTTGGTCTTGTAAGTAAACAGTTTCATCCTTCTGTAGGTTCACTTCTACATGTGGTTGATTTTTGCAAGCTAGAGAAACGGGGGGTTGAATCCACCTCCAATCTGGCATTCCAGACAACCCACAGTGGAGGGTGTGGGCAAGCAGGGAGCAGCAAAAGTCCTTGTGGGAACGTCTCAGTACCTGCTAGTCAGGGCCTAAATCCCATAGCTGATAACACTCGCCTCTTCCACTCCTGTGGTGTGGTACAATCTCAGAGTGCACGGCATAAGTGTTTAGAAGGGAACTTTCAGACAGTGAATTTAAAAATAGCAGCCATGCTGGAAGCTGAGTTGGTGACTGTGAAGGTGTGGCCTAATAATGTTTCTTGTTTTTCTCGTTCGTTTGCAGGATTTTCATAGTTTAGCCACATACCTGTCCCAGTGCACCTCCACATCATTCCTGAACATCGTGTCAGACTTTCATCTGCTCCTCTTCCTCGTCACCAATGAAGTCATGCCTCTGAGAGTAAGTTCAAAGCCTCGACGCTTTCAGGTTTTCATTTGTTTCGCATTTGTAATGCAGACGAAGGGTTGGACCGCATTCTTCTCCAGTCTGGAAGTAGTTACTCCTCCAAGGATGTTTTCACTCAGACCTTTCTGCCCGTTTTCAAACTGGCCCCTGACGGCGGTCAAAAACACTTTTTCTGTAATAAACCGCTCGATCAGATTTGGATGTCCTGCATAAAACACAGACCTGCTAAACAAACTCTCGGCTGTACTGTTTTTGTTTTTAACTCCTCAGCATCTTGACTAATTTTCAGCAGATGGATGAAAGCTTGTGTTTGTACCTGCAGGACAGCATCGGGCTGCTACTTGAAGCAGTGAAGACTTCTAATGAGGATCTGGCACAGACCTGGAAGAAGTCTGAGCAGTGGGCCACCATCGAGCAGCTGTGCAGTAAGTCAGGTTTTTAGACTAACCACACATTTAAATTCAGTTTTTAAGGGACTTAAAAAAAATAAAACTTGGTTTCTTCATTGTACATTTCATACGGTTCTAATCTGCACATAATCATAAATATAAAGCAACAGAATCAGCTGCCTCCCCTGTGAGTCGCTTTTGAACTGCAGCTCATTTTTAAGCCTCAAACTGTGACTGCACAAAACCTGTTCGAGTGTACATGTGTTTGGTGTTAAATATTACCAAGAAATATTAATATTTTAATATGATGAAAATAGTTTTTGCCGGAGCACAAAAAATGATTCACTTAAAACAACAAATGTGACTTTGAACTGCAGCAGGAGGAAAGAAGCTGCAGACATTTCTATAAAATCACTCAGATGGTGTGTGCTGCTGATTTGAGCTCATTAGTAAGCAGATTATTGGGGACTATTTAAGTCAGCAGACTACAGAAATAAACTCTGCCTGCTTGTGGCCTCTGCATCTTTACCACCTGTAATTTTCCAGGCTTCCATCTGTGTGTATTACAGGCTGTGTCTAATGTGACGTCCTGTTGCTACTACCTTAGCTTGTATCTCATTATCATTAACTGTTTTAATATCTATAGACAACGCTTAGTTTAAAAACAGATGTTATACGTGGACACTGTTTTTGCTGTTCAGCTGATAAGCACCCACTTATGTCCACTTATTACTGAATGATTCCTGAATTGTAATCCATAGAAGAAGAAACAGCAGAGATAGCTTTTTCCAAACTTATTTTGAGGGATAAGTTGGCAGTATGTGTTTTTTTTTGTGTCCCTGTAACCACTGAAGTTAATTATAAGATGCTTGAGGAGTGAGAGTGTTTCTAGGATGTTGACAGTATGTTACTTTGCCTTTGTGCAGGAAATGTGAAATAAACTCAGCACCTGTTCTGGCTGAAATGCATCTAAACATCTGTAGAAAGTTTTATGTTTAATACTAGTTTAAATCGGCTGCTGGTGCCACCGATGAGTGTGATCAGATTAACCAATCAGCCCCTGAAAATCACCCTGAAAGAAGCAGGGTAGCTTCCCACCTTCCCAAAGAGGCTGTTCCATAAAACATCTTCTACTCTTCACTGTGGTAATATCCTGTTTTCCTCTCCTGTCCTTCCAGGTACAGTGGGTGGGCAGCCCTCCAGCTCTCTGGATTACGGGGCCATGGGCGGCCCCTCGGTTCCCGCCTCCTCCTCCGCCATGTGGTCCTGCCTCCACTGTACCTTCATGAACCAGCCCGGCACAGAGCACTGTGAAATGTGCAGCCTGCCCCGCAGTTAGAACCCTGCGCCCCCACCCTGCTTCCACGCCCTACACCGATCGAGCTCAGTCACTGCACCAGGACCAGCTGCGAGACTCTGACGGCGTCACCGATCTTTTCTTTTCTCGCCTCACGTCGAAGCCTCTGCCCTTCCCATCTCACAGGCTGCTGTGACGTGCAGAGGGATTTGCTCGTTTACATCAGTTTCACTGAGTCAAAATAAAGTTGAATCAGAGTTTTTTGGGGGGGGGGGCAGGTTGTATCCCTTCACACAGTTGCTTTTCGGAGAGGCAGAATACGTTTTAGATAAAGCCTCTGTGGCTGAGACCCCCTATCCCTCAAATAATCCCGCCGCCCTCCTCCTCGCTCAAATAAATCCTGCTGTGACTCAGGACAACAGCGAAGACTCGAGTGTGTGGATTTTTTCTCACATCAGTGCCCCGCTCACTGTCATGATGTCTTTTGGAAAATCTTGCTGTGTATGAATACATTTAAGAATTGATACTGTTAAATTAATTAAGCGTTTTTCTTTTTGGTTTTTTTTATCCGATTGTAGCGTATCCTTTAACATTTTGAATCTTGAGCGTGGGCTCGGCTCCGTCAGGTTTTCATAGGTCTCTTTGATGAGCCCCTTAAAGTACAATCATCAGTCAAAGCTCAGACCTGGAAACACTACGAGGTCCAGAGTAATCCCACTTAAATAGAGTTTCTATTTTCAGTATTAAATTTGAAAAGACGCCCTCCTCTGACCGAACGCGGAGGTGATCTTCGCCCCTTTTTTTTGACTGAGCCTAAAGTTGTTTTTTTTATTTTGCTGGTTTGTTGTAGCGTTTGAATTTGGTGGTTTGAACTCGAGCAGGCACAATATGTAGCTTTGTTATTTTCTCAGCTGTATGTTCTGTGTCCTCTGTTAAACTACTTCCCCAGGACAACCACCCGCCTTCATCGTTCTCATCACCCACTCGCAGAGTATCATCCGTGAGGTGCTTTAGAAACAACTGGTGCTCGCCACTTTCACCTCCCTGCCTGCCAGCCAGGGCAGAACTGATGTTCCTCCGCTGATGGTTCCCTGCAGGTTTTCTTTTCTTTTTAATTGCTCTGAGTGCGAGGGGTCACAGGTGAACACAGGTGGGAGAGGGAGAAGCACCCAATTTAAACCTGCACACTAGATGGCACCACCTCCCCAAATCCACGTTAAACCCCAAGTCTGTTCGTCCAATTTACAGCAAATGACTTGCAGTATTATAGCAGGAAAAGCTTTGGGTGTATTAGTGATGTTTGAAATCAGTCCACCTGTATTTTACCTGCTTAGACGAGCTGAGAGGTCAGCGGTGAAAGAGGGAAATTAATTTGTGGTGCTCTGAAAATTCTCAGTACCGGCTAAAAATACCGTTAAAAAGTTGAGAGTTACCGATTTATTGCGGTAGTTCACAATTTTATTTTTGCATCAAATATTGGGACCAAGACATACCATCATAAGGAGAGAAAAAATGTTGCTTAGATGTTAGTTTTCTAACATCTAAGCAAAAAACAAAACCAGCTGATGTCCATTTATAGCGCTGTTTAAAGGGAATTTTGGGGTGTTTGACACGTGTGGCCAACGTTAGCTTTCATTCACTTTGCGTTTTTCTAGTACTTCTGGAAGTTTTGACCAGTTTAATGCATAAAAAGGGACACAAACACCATAAAGCTGCACAGTAACTATGTACACCATCTTCAGACTGTACATAAAAGACGGACCTTATTTAAGTCCCAGCTGAGGGTCTTCTCTGCCGCCACATTTGCATTTGGAAATTGAAAGCCGATTTATGTCCTCTGTTTGTGACTCTCATAACAAACTAAATGAGCATCGCGTGTTCAAGAAGACCTCAAACACTCAGCAGAAAACCGCTTAATCAGGTTTCAGATTCATGGAGTCGCCCCCTGCTGGCCATTACAGAGAATGCAGGTTTTGTGGCCATAAGCTCCGTCCATCTTTTGTTGCCACCTTCCAGGTTTATTTTGGGTGTTTCTTTTTTTTTTCCCCACCCCAACACTTTTATTTATTTATTTTTTTTGCCCCAACAATAATACACATTAATGACATCAATAATCAGTACTGTAGAGATGAACTGCAGCTATTGAAAATAGGGCTCTTCAGGTCAGAGGATGAGTCGTGGGCGCCAGATTTGTGCTATTTATGAGACGTGTGCTTCTTTGTAAGGCGGTAATTCCATTGATGGAGTGAGAATATATTTTTAGTTGTAGATTGAGTTCCTTTCTTTTTGCCCGGTGGTATCGTTGTCGCCCCTCCTGAGCGTGAGTTCTCTGACGTCATGCTGACGGACAGCGGTGACCTTTTCCTTTTGTATTGACCCGGGGGCCGTTTGCTGAGCAAGCATGCTCTTGGACTTGCAGCCGTTCCTCACTTTCCACAGAGCTAACTGAGGACCCTGACAGTTGTATGCTGTTGACCTGGATTTGAAACAATAAAAAAGGAGTTGATGGGAAAAGGCTGTCTTTGCTTTCTTGGTCTGCATGGTTCACAATAAATCTGATCTCCGGAGCATGAATCTGTGCTGCATGCTTTTTCAGTGGCACCAGGCTTATATCATCATTCAGAAAAAAATATTTTCATACTTATTCGTTCTTTCCGAGCTCATGATCATATGTCAGGGTTAAAGCTTTACATTTACCAGTAGATTGATGCTCTATCTTCCAGCTTAGCTAAAGTCGGGGACAACTTCTGCATGACTGGTGACTACTGGAACAGCGTTAGTGAAGCCAGGCTGGAGAACCTCACTGGAATCCCGTCCTGAAGGCAGCGCTGTCTCGATCCATGGCGCTCATGAAGAATTAACATGAGCCTGCTGGTCTGAACAGCCTTTACAGTTTAAAAGTCACTGAAAAGCAGTTCAGTAACATTTGTCTCTGTAGATGTTGTTTTATAGCTAGGTATTTCCTCACATTAAAACAATTATTTATGTCACCATGAAAGCATCTCTCAGTAAAATTCTCATAATTTGAAGTGGTGTGTTTACACGCAGAGAAAATGCTAATAAAGTGACTGCATTGAACTGTCATGATCAGTCCCCGTGGAGGCGATTTGGGTCTGGCGGGTCTCTGAGCTCACATGGACAGCAGATGAAGAGCAGAACGTTTTTAGCTGACCTTAAAACATCAAAGAGCTTCGCTGAAGCTCTCAAAGTGCTGAGATCAAGTTCCAGCTTTGACTCTTAAACATATGCTGTTTTTTTTGTTGTTTTTGTTTTCCTCTTCTGGACATTTTCTCCCTGATTAAATATTGTTTCTAAAATATCAGCTTAAGGTTATCCAACCCCCCTTTTCTTCTGTAGTTTTGACCCCTCAAACTGATTTAACAGAGATGGAAAACAGGTCCCCCCCCCCACTGTGAAATCCTGATATATGACGCTTTGGTTGATGGGAGTGGGGACTGAAGACCCTCCCTCTGTTTCAGATTAAAAAGCATCAGTTTTATCCACATTTCCTCATTTTACCTGACTGCCAGAACAGGTAGGTTTCCTACACGCTAACTGCTTCGGCTGCTGCTTTTCTCCATGGCGGAGACGATGGCTACACACTCGGTGGGAGCGTCAGGGGTTCATTTGTGTGTTGTTGTGTTTTTGTTTATCAGGATGAGAATCGCTGGAGTTCTGCTCATGTTGTCTGCAGCGCTGTGCGTCGCTCAGAGACCAAAAACAAGCTGGAGACCGGAGTGGGATCACAGGAATGAAGGCAAGACTTAACAGATCGACATCACGGGAAGCTTTTTGAGAGGAAAAATCTGCTGCTGGTTATATATTTTATATAATTTCAAGCATCTCCTAATCACACTTTTGAGCACAAATACACATTAAAATATAGATTATTAGTATTTAAATGAAACTGAAGTCAAATATATTTGTAATTAAGCATCTGAACATGTTTACAGTTTATTTTAAACTCTTTTTTTACCTACAAATCCCCAAATCTGGTCGTTGGAGTTATCGTAAATTATGCCTTTAGCCAAGTAAATGTTTTTCCTGTTCTTTAATTAAATGTTTGTCTTTTTAAAATGTCAGTCTTTCAGCAGAGCTTTACTTTATTTTACTTTTTGTTTGATTGTTTTTACCTGACTACATTTATTTTGAATAAATAAATAGAATACATTTCTTATAAGACCCAAATGCTTAGAATAAACGTTACTGTGAGTGTGAAGTTTATAATTGTTTCAAATAATTATTCATAGTTTTCTTCATTTAATGTTAGTCCTGGTAACACTGAGTGAACGTTAACAGATCTGAAGGTTTACACATCAAGAGGATTTTAAATGATAAATAATTGATTCCACTTTGTCGGCTTTATTCGGCAGCTCGGGTTTGCTTCAACGCGATTTCTGCACGTTCAAATCATCTTTGTGTTTTGTTGTGTTTAGCTAACTAATGTTAAGGATTAGTTATCAAAAAACCTTTCTATACTGAAGTATAAAAGTTTAAAACTCCTAGCGGTGGAGCTCGTTCTCCTCTTCCATTGTGGCTCAGATTCAGTGGGTCTGTGAACTTAAAGTTTATGTTTTATCATTAAAAAGAAGTGCAGTTGAAGAGAAAAGACCAACCCCTGCTGAGATGATGTTCATCTGCTTTTTTCATTTCTAAATATGTTTTATAATTTATGATAATAGAGACGCGTCTCCCTAAAATCTGCACCCATGGGAAGTTTTACACACCAGTCAGTTTATAGAGAAACTAATCCACAGGCTGTGAGAACTATTGTTAGTGGTGGCTCTGCACTGATCATAATATGACCCTAAAAACTTCCCCACCACTCTTCCTTTCCTCAAAGTTTTAATAATTCATGTTACTTGTATAAATGAAGTCATGCAGTACAGTTGTTGTTGATGTTATAAGTTCAAAAGCAAAAAAATAACAAAGCTTGTCTTCCTCGCCTGCAGCAGAGCGGGTGAGCACCAGAGGATGTGCCAACCTCACGCTGGTTTTGGACAACTGGAAATACGCCATCATGACGCAGGTCAAAGATCTGCTGCTGCATGACCACAACACTGTGCTGCCCGACTATGGCAGGTGAGGTCTTCTGTTTTAGGGCTAAGTCTCCTGCGGCACAGTTACATCAGTCTGGGTCAGTCTAAATGTAAAGAATAACTGTAACATTAAAAGTGTAAATCTGCTTTAATTTGACAGATTTACACTAATATCAAAAGTTGAAATGAAATGCAAATGTTCTTTTTTCTTCTTCACAATTTAAAAGAAATGAACAGGTGGTATTCAGTATGATTTCAAAGTAGCGACTGAGACCATGAGCTCATCAGAAAAGTGCTTACTGAGGTCATAGGAGGACTGAAGGGCCTTTTTTTTGGGCTAATGTATTTGGAGACGATTTTTCACAACCAAGAGGTCACAGAGAGGAAATACAAAACTGAAACTGGTGGAGAGAGAAAATAAAACACTGTTTTGTGTTCTTTCAGGATTCAGCCTCTGTCAGAAGCACTGGGAGATCTTTACAAAGAGTTCAACTCCCTGAAGGAGCGTCTCGCAGAGCTCACAACCAAGTTTGATGGAGTGGAGGCTTTTGTGGACGATGTGAGATTAGGGAGGAGCCCTGCACCACTCCGAGGTGAACCCCGACCCCCAGGGTCACTGCCAGGGGAGGCGGATGGTGCTGGAGGTCGGCCTAATGGAAGGAGGAGTCGGGTCGTAATTCGGAGAATCAAGAAACCTGCTGGCTCACAGGACTGAGGATACAGCATCACACTCGGGCCAAGATAGGGTTACATGTTTGTCTCATATTTTACCTCACTGTGTTTTCTGTGCACAGCACATTTATAACTTGGACTTGAGAAGACAAGACTGTAAAATCAACTTTATTAACGCATTCACCCTTCAGTTTACACACATGTTAATAGAACAGCAAAGAACGCCAAGCTATTGCTGCTCCCCTGAACTCTGAATCCACACAAATCTGCACAAAAAAGTCTCAGATGCTGGACCAAAAACAAAAAAGTAAGAACATCAATAAAGTGCACAGTGTTGGCTCTCTTTCTGTCCTGTCCAGTCTAAAGTAATCCAAAATTCTGCCTCTCATGCTGCTTCTTCTAACTCATTTTTAATCAACGAGTAATTACTATTTCATCCAGCGGAGCTGTTATACTCTTCTTCACCAGCAGGTGTCTCCCCAACATCGCAAAGATCAAAACAGTGCTCTTCTGGCATTTGGCCTTCAGTCCAGTTCAATCTTTCGACATATTTGACTTAATACAAAATGAATTTAAATAAAGTTAATAATAATATTAGTCAAAACTTGTCGTGGTCAATATGTCTGACATGTTTTTTTATGTTCTTTCAAAATAAAAGCCTGTTTGCTACAAGGCTTGAGGACTTCTAACAATGTTCAACAACATAAAAGCGTGTTTCAGTTTCGATTCTTCTTTACTTGGTTTTATCGGTGCACAATATTGTTTGGAGCACTTGTGTTTGTATCTGTGTGCATTTTTTAGTAGTTAACTGAGCCTAATAGCTTTAGTGCTACTTCACTTAACCCTTAACCAGGATTTTATGCAAGTTATCTACACATGCAGGAAATTCACAGGTTCCTTAAAAGTTATGAAAAATGCATACCCATGGTTTTTAATATCCATTCATTTTTAAAAGTGTCGTCACGGGGAGAGGTCGGGTGCACCCTGGACAGGTTGCTAGCTTTTTCTAGAGCAAAGTTATTATTATTACTATATGTGGTAGTGGTAGTAGTAGTAGTATCCTTTAGTGAGAATAATGTGGATTTATTACACAGTTGATGTGATTTTGTCTTTTTCTTCAAAAAATAAACCTTGTTTTTCGTCACAAAGTAGTTTTTTGTTTGTTTGTTTGTTTGTTTGTTTTAGAATAGAATAAAAATAATAATACTAAAGACGTAATTAACAGCAATAATGTGAGAGGCTGGGTTTCTTTGTTGTGGTACTAAAAGTGAAACTTCCGATAATCACCTGAATAAGTTTCTTCTTTGCAGAGAGTCAGAGAGAAACGAAACCGTAAAGGTTGCTTTCCGGTTTAGGGACTCTCAAGAATTTATCTACAGAAACAACACGAAGAACTCTGTTAAAACTGCATTATCTAGCCAACTACTGACTTAAACTGATTTTTATAAAATATATCTTTTATATTTTTTAATATTTTAAAAATGAAAACTTATATGTTAGATCAATAATGGGGAGACTGCGGGTATGTATGTGAGTGTGAACCTTTGGGGACGGTCCCTGGCTGTGGGCGGTTCCATCAGGAAGTTTAACAGATGTTTGACTGGCAGATTTTTAGTGTACGACTTGCGAAGCTAACATACAAACAGGTAAGCAAGCACAACATAAACTTTATGTATTTTTTGTCTTTATTTTAGAAACGTCACTTGGTTATTTCAGATTTTACCGTCATTCTTGTCCTTTTATCCGGTAATAACAAGCGTACTCGTTTGTTATTATTGTATTGTTATTACCTTTAATGCCACAGTCGCTTCTCAGCAGATTGTCTTGTAGTTCTGGTACTTTATGGTCGTTTTTATTCCTTATGTTAAACTTTATGATGTCATTTTGTTCAAATATGATGCTGTCATTTGCTGTTTTCTTCATTTTATCATAAATTAATTGTTATCATGTTAATTTGTACTGCTGATAAGATGAGGCAACATAATGGGATGTTTTTTTATGACTATAAATGAAATCATTGCAGAGTGTGTGCCATGATATGCTCTGTACTGTATTTTTAAGGTAATTCTGCTCGTTTAAAGAAGACTAGTTGCACTCATTTTGCCACTCCCTTATTGAGTACAATCAGAGATTAAAAGCTATAACTGTGCCTGTTACTGTTTTTATATTTAAAGACAGTTCCCGCAGAGCAGGGGCTCACCTGAGAAAGGTGTCCCCAAATATGGAGGAGGGGGGAGGAAACCCGCACTGTGCCAGTGGGCAGCAGGTGCAAGCCAAAGAAGCTGAGGATTCTGCAACCAAAAGACCACGGAAGAGAGATACGGTAGAAATGCAGTCACAACAAACGGCTTTCAGGGGCCTCTTAGCGGTGTGTGAGCCATCGTGAAATATATAAATTAATGTGTGTTCTAGGAGCACGGAGCTGGAAACCCCAGCAGGAGCAGTCGAGAGAAGGAGAGGAGAAGAAGAAGAAGAAATCAAAGAAGAAAAAATGCTAAGGGAGAGGCAGATGTCAAAAGTGAAATCATACAGAAGGACCAGAATGAGGCTATGGAGACTGGAAGCAGCCAAACTCAGGACAGTGAGTGTTTAAAAACACAGCCTGAGGGTCCCCAGACTGAAGACAACTTGCAAAAAGAAGAAAACAGCTGTGAACAGCCGCAGAAAGATCCTAAGATGGTGCAAGCTCAGACTCAAACAAGGAAGTTCAAAGGCTCACATAAAGGAACACAGACTCAAGTTGTTACTCAGACAAATCAGGAAACACAGACAGACTTTCCTGTGCACAAACAAGACGAGGGAAAGGGTGAACAGACTCAACCCGCCACAGAGAAAGCTGCTGAGGTGCAAGAAGATCAGAACAAGCACGCACCTGGAAGCAAGCTGCAAGGAGACGGCTCAGCTCAGACTCCATCAGAGCAAAATCCAGAAGGAGAAGGAGCGTCATCAGAGCCAACCAAGGAGCAAAGAACTGAGAAGGAGTCAAAGCCTAAAGAGGAGAATACCTCTGCAGGAGGTTCAGGTGCTGCATCTCAAACTGAAGAAGGCGCCAAACAGAAGTCATATGCCAACGCTGTGGCGGGAGAGGGAGGGAGTAACAAACAGTCCACCGTGACAGCCACTAAAACTGCAGACAAAACATCCCAAAGCACGCGGTAAGACTCATTTTAACAGTTTATTTAAACTCTGGAGCTAAAGCTCACAGTTCAACTTTTACCGTCTTCACTCCACAGCGATCGAAGCCCAGTGAGACCTCCACCCGGAGTTCCTATGTTCACCTTTCACATCTACGCTGTGCTGGACAAAGCGTTCAGATTCAACCCCAAATATGACACACTTGTGCTGCTTCAGGAAGAAGTTTCTTTACCTCTTGAAATGAAATATTTTGTGTAAGTATAGATAACATTTGTACCAGCTCTAATACACAGAATAAAATGTTCTTTAGTTCTGCCTGACAGTGCATTTAATCAAATCCATATTTCACTTAGCGAATACACAGAAGCAGTGTGTGAAAGACTAAGTGCACTCTGTGATTCAGCAGCTCATTGAACCACCTCGAACATTATGGTTTTCTGTGTGACTTTGTCAGTGTCTCACAGGCTCTCTGAAGGTCCCTCCACAGGATTTTAGTTGGGTTGAGGTCCGAACTTTGACTAGGCATCGAATTTCTTTTTCAGCCATTCTGGTGCAGACTTGCTGGGGTTCGTTTGCGGGGATGTCCACTCCTGGAAAGACTGACAACTGACTCGAATGTTTATCATTTGTGAATAATCCTTCTCACTCTAGAATGATGGAGATCAAATTGTTTGGAAATTATTTTTCTCTGGATTTCGGGCCAATCCAGAGCTGCAAGGACAGAAATGAGACAGAATTAAAATATTAATAATGGCATGAATTTCCTTCCAGTGAAATGTTCAATATTTTCTCTTTAGTGAACTAAAGCAGGAAGCTTATCTGGTTGAAGCAAGCGTCTCTGTGGAAGAAAGCAGCTTGCGAAGAGGAATCTGGGTGACTTATTGGTTTGGTGTAAAGCAGCGAAACAAAGAGATTTCAGGAACTGCCACAAGAAATATTTACATTCCTTCAAACCCAAACATAAAAGGTAAGATAAGCGATCATTTAGCTTGATAATGTCAACCCTCCAAGTTGGTTCCAGCCTTTCTATTTAAACTGATCACATGTCAATGTTTTATGCAGAGCTGCACCTTTATGAAGGATTCATTTGCCGCCACAATGTGCCAATGTGGCAAAAAGGTCTCCACATGATTGGCTTGAAGAACTCAAAGGGTGTGGAGATTTCAAATGCCTGGCAGTCCTCAGCTACAACTCTGCTGAACAGAATCTTCCAGAAATGGCCTCCGTCAGATAAGCAGAGCACTGAGAACCTCTGTCAAAATTTGAGGTATTTTATGGAGAGCCTTGGTTCTGCTGACAGTAGGATATCATACCAAGACAATTCATGTCCTCCTCAGGTCAAGGTGTGTTCTGCGAAAAGAGAAAAATTCAAAGTAAAAATTAATAGCAGTTGCTTTGATGTACCGCTGTTGATAGACATTTTTATTTTTAGGTGTCAGAGCTGATTTCGGAGAACTTGCTCCAGATCTTAAAAGGAGAGCCCAAGGAAAAGTTCCCGAGCTCCTGCAGGGACACTAGTCCTCTCGTCCTGGGGATTTCTATTTTCATGGTTGCCCAAAATTGCCAAATTGAACTTGGCGTTAAAGGCTGGGCTGAGCTGTGTCTCCTGGTCTCAGAGTCTGCACTGGACAAGAAAAACCTGGACGGGTTGCAGAGTTCTTTCACAAACGCACAATAGTAAGTTTTCACAATCAAAATTGTGTCATTTTTGGAAAGTCCTTCTGAAGTTCTTAGTATAAAACGGGAGAGAAGAAAATGGTAGATTTATTTGTGTATAAAGTATGAAATTGAATGTGGAATAGATGTTGCTTTCTGCTGGATTTTACGGACTATTTAAAAAAGCGGCATAGCAATTTCCTGTTAGTTCCTTTAAACTCCACTTTTAAGGTAGTTTAATCTTGGTCTTTACAGAAACATTATCTTGGTGTACTGATTGAGGTGTTGACATTTGAGCTTGAATCCTCACATGGTTCGGTTTTTCCCCCTCAGCACTGTGCTGGGTCTGATAAACCGCTGCGCCCAGAACAGGGTGGCAGAGGTCGTCCTGCTCGTTCCCCTCCTCTTCAAACTCAGACAGCCCGGAGCTGATGCAATGAAACTGGGTCCAAATGTTGAAGAACAGAACTGGTCCGGACTTCAAGGCATCAATTTTAGTGGATTCAGAGAGACTATCAAGTTCTACCCTGACAAAAGAAAGTGAGTCTGTCTCAAGCACATCTAAGCTTTCTTTATTCCCCTCAAGTGTCGATCAGATTTACGGAAGTATTTTCTGTCCACAGGAGGATGCTCTCTCTGATCCAGAAGCACGCATCACTCGCTGCAGAGACGCCGCTGCTCCTGCTCAGCTGGTTATCTCTGGTTGCACTTGATGACCTTCCTGAATTTTCAGACCTGACAGGAATATCTGCAGAACACCTGATCCAGAGTCTGTTGTACAGACTGAGAAAATGTGCAGAAAATACAGATCTAAAGAAAGAGGAAGAGAATGTAAAGGTGGGGAAAAAAGAACTAATTGTATGATATAAATTGCCAACTGTTCCACCTTTAAAACAACCCTCTGTGATCACCTTTGTTCTTCCTACATGCAGCAGGCTTGTAAGTGCTTTACCCACATCCTGCTGAAGGTAGACAGAGACAAGAACAGGTAATGACACCTGAAATATGCTCCATACATTCTGATGTTGTGCTTTTTGCAACTTTAACTTTGTCTCTGTAGAATTACAGAACGTGAAACCATCAAAGATATGTTCACGAGCAGCACTGCTGCTGCAAAGAGCACGTGCCGCTTAGTGCGAATCGTCCCGTGGTACCAGGCCATCGTCCTGTCCTACCAGCTGGTGCTGAAGTTAGCAGAGATTTTGGAGGCGAAACTGAGACACGAGGTAGAAGCCCTTCATGTTATGTGCCTCATAATGCCTCAGTATGGTCCCTCGTCTTACATCTGTCGTCTTTGTTTTGTTGTCTTTTAGTCCGAAGAAGATGAGTTTGAGAACATAAAGGAGGACTTGTTTGCAACGCAGGAGCGAATCAGAGAGAAGAGCGATGAACTGCTTCACCGCCCACTCCTGACATCATCAAAATCACTCAGCTATCCGAAGGAAATCGAGGTATGTAGCAAACACAGCTGATAAAAGCAAAGTACATTACTAATAATGGCTTATTTAATTTATCTTTGATGGTCAGTAATTGCACATTGTAAAGATGTAACTGAAATGTAAAAAAGGAATCTTGATAATGTAACTATAATCTTACTGCACTCATTTTAAATGTAATCTGGGCTGATCATTTTATTGTGATTAGATAATCAGAGTTACCCATCAGCCTCTAACCGCTCACTTCACCTCGTTTAACGCCTGTGATGAATTCTCAGATGTGGGATGCGCTGCTGAAGGTCGAGTGCTCTTCTGAGGAAGTTTCATCCCGCTGGAGGCGGAGCCTGGAAAAAGACCTGAGGAAGAGGGTGTCCAAGGTCAGGGCCCGATCAGGGTCAAACCAACATTGCCGGTCTTGTTTTAGAAACACCTGAGCTCAGATTCTTTTAGACTGCTGTTGTTTTCAGCATGTACCTCTGAACTCACCGCAGCTGTTTCAATTTACAGACAAGCGACGAGGACAAAGTCATGCTCTGCTGCCTCGAGTCATCCCAGGCTACATTAAGTAAAAGACATGACATCATACAGGCCTGTTTGGACGAGCTGTGTCACTCTGCAATCAAGGCAATCTGCCAGGTACGCTATCAATAATGACTCAGAGCACTGGATCAATATTCACTTTTAAAACCTTTAAGGAGCACTTCCAAAGTTTTAGACTCTTTCTTTCTTTTATCAAACAGGTAGGGATTTAAGATGCACTTTTAAGTGTTTTAAGTGAGGTAATACTTTATCACCAGGGTCACAATGCAGCTTAGGTCAAACAGCAACCATACTTTCATGTCCAGGTGACCCCTCGCTCTCTCCCACAGTCTGCGTCTCGTGCTTTGACCTGACGTTTCCCTACAGTGCACTCAAAACCTCAGATCGCCAAATAATGTAACAGAGAGCTGGTTTAATAACTCACTCAGCTGATAGATATGATTTTAAACTTACATCGTAAAAGTAGTCAGGAAAAGGTTTAAGGATTTCAGAGCAGGAACTATGCACCAAAACATCACTCACAGTTGTGTAGATGTTGTTGTCTGCATCAGCAGCTCCTCAGACTGAGGGCCAGATTTACTGAACACAAACTATTTCAGTGACAGGGTTGTGTGTAAGAGGTGGGAACTCAGAGATGTTGGCGCCTGACTCTGCTGTATATGCATTTCAGAGAGTTCCTCTATCAAGACACCAAAAATAGGGCTCACACTGCATTTTGCCCCATTTAGTAAATCTGGCCATTAGTGTCTTTGCAAATGTGACCCTATTAAAAAAGACTAAAACGTAAGAAACTTGGTTTAAACTTAGTTTCCATACATATTTAGTTTTTTTGTTTTTTAGGGTTTTTTTCAGTTAACTAAAAGTTTTTTCCTTATAGTTTGTCATTTAGTTCATTTTTAGTTAGCTATGTGAGGGACCGAGCAGTGAAGGAAAAATCTGGCACAGGTTAAAGTAAAAAAAAAAAACATGTTTATTTAATCCACGAACAAACTTAATTAAACTATACAGGAGAAATCTAAACTTTGGGCCCATAAAAGAGGTCAACGTAACAAACCGCTACTCAAAAGTAGATAACAAACAATACAAGTAACTCACACAAACTGACCTGACTAAACATGACAAGGGAGAACTTACATAGTCACTGATCAGCCCACAAAACACAAAAGGGGTAAAACACACACAAAACCATAACCATAACCACTAACATAACCAATCATACATAACAGTGTAAACCAACATGTGCACACTTATCTTAGAATACACTATCATGTAAGTGTGCACATTAGTGCTAAACCAAACCAATTCTGTGTCCTGTAAATTAAATCCTATGTCTAAACAAAGAAAAACATCGGTGTAATGCTACATGAAAGCCTCTACACTGATGTGTGGTGCATGTTACCATTGTGTGGCTGTAGCTGCAGCCATCACAAGCTATAATAAACGTTCTCAAAATTACTCATTTTTCTCCAGTAAAATTCTTTTTATGTGAACGACTGCTTTCACATCAGCTTTGAATAAATGTGCGGCGGTTGCACTTTAACAACACTTACTGAAAAATTCTACCATCCACATGAAAGTCAGTATTGATGAAGTGTATATAGCACACATCATGGAGTAGGGAGTAAACATGTGTCCTGTGTTGGTGGTTTTTTTTAGAGGAAGCAGGAGGGCGACCTGATGCGAAATCTGACCTCTAAGGGGAAAGTTGTTTGTGCTGCTGTTGTGTCTGCTGTCGTGGTCGAGTCAGCTGCACGGTTCAGAGACAGCGTGGCGCTTCAGCTGCTCGACCCTCAGGCCGCCGTGAGCCATCTCCTGTTGATGGGTACGTCGTTTTATTTGCTCATTTATGTCTTCTTTAAATTTTTACTCGGTGCTGTTCGGGTTTCGTGATGGCTGCGGTGTTACTGCTTTGGTCCAGGTGACTGGAAGGCGATCCAGTTGGACGACACTGCAGGGCAGGTGGTCCACAGCTGTTTGGAGGCCGTACACTCTCTGGTGGGGTCTCTGCTTCGAGGAGACGTGGCTCTGGGAGACCTGCAGACCTGCCTGAAATACCGGGAGCGGTTTAAGAAGCTTTACCAGCAATGTAAGAGCCATCACATGCAATCTGCTATTCCTTTATTCTGCTTTTAATAAGACACCATCTCACACATCCTGTCCTGTATTTAAAAGAGATATTCAGAAGATTTAAGTACAAGAGGGATGCCTTGATTAATATGAGCCCGTGTTTTCCACAGACAAGACAAACGCCAAAGCTGAGAAGGTTCCTGTCAGTGCAGATGATGTTTTAGCTCAGAGAGAGAAAGATCTGAACACGTTCATGCAGAGGAAACGGCAGATGGATACTCTCATGAAGATGATAGCAAAGGTTACAGAAAGCATCACAGGTGAGGACAGTGATGAATAGTTCATTTTGTCATTTTAAATATGATTTGCTCTGTGTGGTGGTTTTATTGGTTCTTCACACTAACATGGTTCTTATGTAAATAGTTCCTGAGATGGTGGTCCTGGAAGAGCAGCACAGTGCAGATCTCCACGCTGTGAGTCTGAACAAACTGATGCTTGTTCAGTTCTTTGATGCCGAAGGGAAATTAAAGACTGCTGGTTCTCCACGCATCCTCTGGTATAACCACAGTGTGAATGTCTTGAAAATGGCAACAGAGATGGACAAACTGCGTGACAGCAACCTGATTCTGTCCTTGTGGGTCAAAGGAGCTTCATCTTTGGCAGCGAGACATCCCTCCCAAGCTCCGGTAAACCTAATACAGGTCTGCGACAACATCTGGAAGCCGCTGCTGAGGGAGTTTGTTGACCTCGGCGTGAGCATTGCAGAAGCAAATATCACTTTCAGGCAGCTCGATCGGGTTTTGATGGAGTCTGGCGACCAGGGTGATGGAAAGATCATGAAAACAGAGCTGAATCTGATGTCGGAAATGTTTTCCGAGGCAGGAGGGTTCAAACCTGAGGAGAAGTGGGTGAAGATGAGGCTCCATCAGATCCAGAGGTATAGACAGCTCCATGAGGCGGCAGCTGCAGCCAGCGCAGTGCTGAAAATTGCAGAAAAAATGAGGCTTTCTGGACACTTCACTGAGATCAAAGCACTCAGTCAACTGGTAATACTTTATGAATATTACTATCTACTTAAAGCACGGTTGTCAAACTCTCTGTGACGTGGTGGCCAAAAGTGAAGACGTTAAAACTTTAGATTTGTGTAGGAAAAACAAATAGATGTTTTTTTTTCTAAAGTTGTCACCTGGAGCTTCAGTCAGGCATCAGCTTGGAAGGACTCTCTGCTTCTAGCCCTTCCAGAGTCTCGATGTCTTTTGACTAATTTTCTTGCTGAATAAACAAATTAATTTCCCTCTGAGCTTGAATTAGATGAGACTGTGTGTCTCTGCAGGAACAGTGGCAAACCCCCCCCCAGACATCATCACAGCTCCTCCTCTGTAAATGCACTGTTTATAAGGTTGGGGAAGCCTGCAGTCAGCTGAGCTTTTCCCACTGAAAACGCTGCATCCATATGAACAGAATCGACTTTTTTACTTACTTGGATGATTGAGCATGCATCGGGACATTTTTACAGTCGCTCTCCTCATTGTTTTGGTGTCTTCAGCTATCTTGGCTCCTACTTTAGGTACAATTAAATGCTAAAAAAGGTGATATTTGTTGGATAAAACACAAGTTACACAAACATTTATATTGATATTAACTAAAAAAAATTTAAATCTTTGACTATATTCCTTCATTTCACAGGAAGACGACAGCTTTAAGCACAGGGTTCTGGCCTCGCTGAGTGATGACCTGTTTCGTGCCAGCATGCAACTCGCCAAGGTCACCAAGCAGCACACCGCCTGTCTGGAAGAGTTTCTAGCAAGCCAAACTCTTGTCACCTGGGTGAAAGAGAACCTTAAAAGTAAGGTGGTCTCATGAAAAACACAATGTCTCCCTTTCTTTGTTATAAATAAGACACCACCGTCCTCACTTTGTTCTCGCGTCAACAGACATGAGCGATGTGAAGGTTTACGTGGATCTGGCTTCCATATCTGCTGGAGAGAACGACGCAGAGATCGATCAGGTGGCCTGCTTTCATGATGCAGTGATGGGCTATGCCCCTCTGCTCTACTCCCTCTCCCCTCAAGCTGGCTTTGATGAGTTCATGAGGTGTGCTCAGCAGGTGTGGGACGCCCAAAATAGGGACGAGAAGCTCCCTGACAAACTGGTAAAAGACTGGTATTTACGTCTTCTCTCTTATTTTTATGCTGATGTTGCAAAGCAGCAATAATAGTGTTTGGTTTGTTTAGAGCGAGTCTACCCGGCTACTGAGCTGGCTAAAGGCACTGAAGGAGACTCACGGCTCCGTCGAGCAGTCCTCACTCTCCTTGGCTTCCTCTATTAATGCTAATGGAGTTTATCACATAGGATGGTCTGATGAAAACACAGAGAAGGTCAGTCCACCGTCTTCCTGTGACAAACACAGAATATGGGGCCTAAGAACTGAAATGATTTTCAAATTCTTTTTTTTCTTTTCCTTTGCAGAGATGTCTTCAAAACATGGTGCAGGTCAGAGTGAGAAGCAGCAGAGAGGAGAAGCGCTACAAGCTCGAGGATCTGCTCGAGCTACAAAACAAACTCATGCTCATGTCGTCCAAAGGGGAGCACGGCAGAGAGCAAGTCAACAGGTTCACAGAGGTCAGCGGCTTTTAAACGGTTCAATTATGACTCTTGTTAGCAAAGGAAGTAGCACACTGGAAGGTTCTCAACTTCTTCATTGTGACTTATCGTATTTGTCAGACTTGTGTACTTGTTGTGTACTTGAGTTACACTCCTGGTGTCATGTCCCTGTGTGCTGTAGGTTTTTGAGGGAGTTCAGAGACTGGGTACCATCCTTCTTCAGATGCAAACATCTGGGAACATGCTCTTCAGAGACTGGCACGCTGAGGTCGAGTGCTGCCAACGACAGCAGCAGCCGTGCATCACAGTCGCCTTCTTGTCCCTGAAGGGCAAACAGATGATGTACTACGGTGAGGTGACAGCACAGCTGCAAAAGCTTGCTCAGTCCATGGATACGTGCCAGAAGGAATGGCGTTCCTTCATCAGCAACATGCGCTCCCGCTTTGGCTTGCTGAACCACTACACCTCAGAGCAGATGGTTTATTTGTGCCACTGGATACACAAAGTGTGTCAACGCCAGGCGTCTGTTCCTCAGCAGTTATGGCACTTACTGTTTCCCATTAAGCCCGAGTGCACGCTAAATGATGTCAGAAATGCCTACGTTAATGCAGCAAGTATGAGCTCGAACGCTGATGACATGGAAGATGTTTCATCTGATGACGATGACATGTACTACGAATCTTCCAAAGATGTGATTCCAGCTTCAGCACAACAGACTGAAGTGGACATGGAAGAGGCTTCCGATTTGATGGAGTTTTCTTCAGATGATGAAGAAGATGGTGATGTGGAGGACAGTCTCGAGAAACTTTGGGAGCAATTTAAAAAAGACATGAGTCTTTACCTGAGTGAGTCCTTGGACATCTTGACTCTAGCCAACTTCCTCTCATGCCTCTCTGAGATGAACCAGCAACACATGATCAGAAACCTTCCGTCGGTTCTCCAGGAAGGAAGGCCCAATCTCGTTCTGTGCCCCATTGCAGAGGTTTTCACCACCACCCTCTCTTTTTACACGGAGAGTCCAGAGCAGCCTCTGCCGACTGCTGATGAGGTTCTAGTCTGCAGAGAGGAAACCACAGAAGAGGAGGTGGAGATCTTTCTGCACCGAGCTCTCAGACAAGGTTCCAGACAAAACTGCCAGAAGATATACTCTCTGGTGAGTCCAGGGCTGCTGGGGTATGATGTCAGTGTAGCTTTAGGGGAGCTCTTCGACAGTCTTGTGAGAAGTGCGGGCCCGCATTATCGTCTGGTCATAGTGAGTCCAGTTGTGCACCAGCACAGATACGTGCCCTCTTTCTTCAGCAATGATAAAGTACAGGCTGGTGTGGGTGTAACAGCGGACACTGCCAGGAAATATCTACATCACCACTTCACACAAAACACACTTCAGCAAAACCCCATCACACTGGTTTCTCCAGACAAGCTCTCAGTGTGGATCGTGTCATCTGAGCGCCCAGCAGTCGGTAAGGATGACACGTCCTTCCATTAAAATCCATTAAAAATGCAGTTCAATTGCAATATTTAAATTCTGGCATCTTTTTCATTTTTAGGGAAATCGCTTTACATTGATCGTTTGTTTGACAAGTTCCTGCATATATCTCCCAGAGCAAAACATATCAGACTCAAGCTGATTGAGCCATGCATTGACATAGACTCACTGATTAGGAGTCTGTCAGAGAAACTGGAACCTTTGAGAGAGCAGGATCCAGTCATCTTGCACATTGACACTGCTGGAGTACGTATGCCAGCATTTACAGCTGCAGGCCGTTTGTTCTGCTGTTGGTTGTGCTTGACTTTGACGCTCTGTCTTCTTTTTTCACTTTGGACACTTCTCAGGTTCGTTCAGGTCTGGAGGAGCTCTTGTTCCGCCTGTTAGTTCTGGGTTGTTTGAACGACAGTCACGGCATGTTGTGGAGAAGAAATGTGGCTCACCTAATCACTGTTGAGGTCCTGAAAACATATGCATTCAGCCCAAGTCATCAACAACAGGTAAAAAATATATTTTTCAGACTCTTAACTTCAATGAATAATGTTGTTTTGGAAAACACCACATTTCATGTGTCTTTAAGAAAAACTCATCTTTTTAACTGGATTTTTTTAGAAATATTTTCCACAAATAACATGTATAATGGATTTAACTTTGAATGCTAAAATATTTTAGATGGTAAACAAGCCATACAAAACCGTCATGTGTTAAAGTGTTGTGAAACCTCATCATGAGTCTTTTCGTTGTCTCGTGTGAGGAGTGACTCTTACTGGAAACCACAGGACTCTTATTTGTTAGAAATGATTTGTCATACCCGGCTTGATCGTCTTTCAACACTCATGAGATCCACAGTTTACCAAATCATATTCATGTTATGTTGTAATAACACTTTCAGCTAGTAACTAAGACCATAAGTTTATCATAAAAGTCTTTGAGGAAGTCACAGAGCAGGCAGGCTGAGGGTTGTTTAGACTTCTATACAGCTGGATGATTTCAAAACCGGAGGAGTCACAAAAGCAATGTGGTAGTGTAACAAATTACTTTCCCTACCAAGTAATTAAGTAGTATAATGCATTACTTTTAAGAAAAGTAATGTGTAATACATTACATTTTTTGATTAACTCCAACATTGCCTTTGAGTCCAGTATATTTTAATTCAGTGGCCTAAATCTGCAAGCTTATTATATCTGTAAACTTTTAAAAGTCTCAAATGAATCATTTGTCAATTTGTGAAAATTTTGTGAATTTCTTTTTTAATGTTTGATTTTCTCATGCAGACGAAGCTTGGACTTCTTGATGTTTTGCCCACCATTCGTTGTAGGCCTCCAAGAGAGGTGATGCAGTTATTGGCAAGTCGAAGGTCATCAAGAATTAAGACCTTTGATCCACTGATGGATGATCAGGAGTTTTGCAGTGAGGGAATTCAAAGACCCTATCAGTACTTAATGCGTTACAGGGACAAACAGGATCTGGATCATTTTAACTACCAGAAAGGTTCCAGAACGGGGGATCCCAGTCACTGTCTCAATCTTTTCCTGTCCTACTTTGGAATGAAAGATCCATCCTGGGGTGAGCTGAAGAACTTCTCCTGGTTCCTCAATGTGCAGCTGAAAGACTGTGAGAACTCAATTTTCTGTGATCGAGATTTTCTTGCTGACCAGCTTCCTGGTTTCAAAGGGTTCATCGTAAATTTCATGATTCTAATGGCAAGAGATTTTGCCTCGCCTTCTCTGGACATGTCAGATGAAAGTTCCATGCCCCTCATTGAGAACAGTCAGGAAGAGGAACCGCTGGCCCGTCTGACAATTCGTAAGCGCTGGGAAAATGAGTCTCATCCGTACATTTTCTTCAATGCGGACCACATGTCAATGTCTTTCCTTGGCTTTAATGTACAAAGATGTCGGCAAAACACACTCAATGCAGTTGATCCTCGTAGCAATGTTGTCCTGATACGCAATGTGATGTCACAAGAGCTTTTTCAAGGTTTGCAGCGGCAGAGGATATCTCTCACCGAGGACTTTGATCAATTGTCCCGGGCAGACAAAATCAAACGGATTTCTTGCGTTGTTGGAGCAAAGAAGGGATTTGATCCAGATCCTACCTATGAGCTCACTGCTGACAATGTGATGAAGATGTTGGCCATACACATGAGATTCCGATGTGAAATTCCTGTTGTCATCATGGGTGAGACTGGCTGTGGAAAAACCAGATTGGTCCATTTCCTTTGTACTCTGCAAAGGGAGGGAAGATCAGTCGAGAACATGGTACTTGTTAAGGTTCATGGTGGAACCACTGCAGAAATGATCTACAGAAAGGTGGTGGAAGCTGAGGCACTTGCTCACCAGAACCGTGTGAAGCACAATCTAGACACCATTTTATTTTTTGATGAAGCCAATACCACAGAGGCCATTTTTGCCATCAAGGAAATCCTGTGTGACCGAACAGTGAGAGGGCAACCTCTGAAGGCTGACAGTGGTTTAAAAGTGATAGCTGCCTGCAATCCTTACAGGAAACACTCACCTGAAATGGTGGAACGTTTGGAACGTGCTGGATTGGGATACAGAGTGAAGGCTGATGAAACAGAAGACCGCCTTGGCAAAGTCCCTCTAAGACAGTTGGTCTACAGAGTTCACCCTCTGCCTCCAAGCATGGCTTCTTTGGTGTGGGATTTTGGTCAGCTGAGTGATTCAACTGAGCTTTCCTATATCGAACAGATTGTCCAGAAGAAAGTTGCTGACCATCGTTTGCCACGGTCATGCAAGAGCATCATTTCAAATGTGTTAGCAGCCTCCCAGAAATACATGAGAACTCGTAAAAACGAGTGCAGCTTTGTGAGTCTCAGAGATGTGGAGAGGTCCATGAAAGTGCTAATTTGGTTTTACCAGCACAGCAATGTCCTTTTCAGCAACTGCACCCATCTCACTGAGGATCATAAAACACTAAAGTGCCTGATTCTTGCAGTTGGAGTCTGCTACTACCCATCTCTGGTGACCAAAGAGAAGTACCTGGATAACATTTGTAGGTACTTCCCGGATGGTTATCGCTCTTCAGATGCACTGCAGAGAGAGATTTCTTCCTGTCAAGACTTCTTCCTTCAGAACATTCAAACCAGGGAGACTATAGCCAAAAATGTTGCACTTAAAGAAAATGTGTTTCTCATGGTGGTTTGCATTGAGCTCAGGATCCCACTCTTTCTGGTTGGCAAGCCAGGCAGCTCCAAGTCACTTGCAAAAACTGTGGTTGCTGATGCCATGCAGGGACAGAATTCCCACTGCGAGCTGTTCAAGAATTTCAAGCAAGTTCACATGGTCTCCTTCCAGTGCAGCCCCCACTCGAGCCCAGAGGGCATCATAGGGACATTCAGGAACTGTGCTCGCTTCCAGAAGGATAAAAACATGGACGAGTATGTGTCAGTGGTAGTACTAGATGAGATAGGACTAGCAGAAGATTCTCCTCAGATGCCACTGAAAACCCTTCATCCTCTCTTGGAGGATGGTTGCATTGACAATGACAAGCCAGATCCACACATGAAGGTCGGCTTTGTTGGTATCTCCAACTGGGCTCTTGATCCAGCCAAGATGAACAGAGGGATATTTGTGTCTAGATGGGATCCAAGTGAGGATGAACTTGTTGAAACTGCCAAGGGCATTTGTTCATCCTTCAAGCAGATTCTCCTGAAAATCAAACACCTATTCCCAGCTTTGGCAAAGGCCTTTTTGAGCATCTGTAAGGAGACCTCAAAGAATCAGTTCTTTGGCCTGAGGGATTATTACAGCCTCGTCAAAATGCTCTTTGCTGCAGTCAAAACTACACAGCACGAGCCGGATGGTGAACAGGTGGTAGAGGCCATCTTACGTAACTTCAGTGGACAGCCAGAGGGTTTTGACCCTGTCGTATTTTTCCAAGAGATTCTCCAAGACTTTAAAGAAATTCCAAGACCAAGCACCCTGCAAATGTTAAAAAAGAATCTTGATCATGGCACCACTGAGGAGAGCCGGTACCTCCTTTTACTGACCACCAACAATGCAGCTCTCCATATCCTTCAGCAACAAGTGTTTGCCAAAGGAGACCGTCCACAGCCAGAAATCATTTTCGGTTCAGGATTCCCAAAGGACCAGGAGTATGCCCAAATCTGCCGTAATGTGAACCGAGTGAAAACATGCATGGAGACTGGACGTACTGTCATCCTCCTCAACATGCAGAATCTCTATGAAAGCCTCTATGATGCCTTGAACCAGTACTATGTTTACCTCAGTAAGCAGCAGTACGTTGATCTGGGTCTTGGCTCCCACAGGGTCAAATGTCGTGTTCACACAAACTTCAGACTGGTGGTTGTTGAGGACCAGAAGAAGGTCTATGAGCACTTTCCAGTACCCCTTATCAACAGGTTGGAAAAACACAGAGTGGATAGGAGCACCGATCTGGAAGCGTGGCAACACACAGTTCTTGACAAACTGAGAGAGTGGGTGAAGGAATTCTCCGGTGAGGCGTCAAAAGATTTCAAACTATCTGACATTTTTATTGGCTTCCATGGTGATGCCTGTGCCAGCGCTCTGTTGCAAGCGCTGGAAAGGAGAGCACTAAGAGTGGAAGACACTCAAGGAGTAAAAGGTAGTCAAGAAGGACAGCAGCAACAGGAAGAACAAAACAAAACACTTGAGACAAACACGCAGAAAGATGTTGTTCAGATGGGAGGTGGTCAGGTGGGTGATGCAATGGAAACAGGTCAAGAAATGGAAACGTGCGAAAAGAATGATGATGAATCCACTGAGGTACGTAATGAAAACAAAGTGATGCCAGAAAGTGAACATATGATGGATGCAGAAAGTGATTTTGAGTCTTCAAGACAAAATGAGGAGGATGAAGTCTTGACTTTAGCCAAAGGTCTCCTGTTAAACTGTGCCACCCCTGATGCCGTGGTGAGGCTCAAGTATTCAGATTTAGCAAAGCAGGAAATAGACAAACTCCAGAGACTGTACTTCCAGCAACAGCATCACCACTCTCTTCGGGATTTTCTGGAAGATTGCTTGAAGGTGTATCAGGAGTCCAGCAAGTTTCTGGAGGTAAGGTGCAAAAACAAACCTCTAGTTTGTTCTTCATATTCCTTACAGTCTCTTTACTGCACTGTGTGCTTTTTGGTTTTTCATAGGTTACTACATTCTCCAGCTTGTTAACCAAATCAGATGTCAAGGTTGTAGCCCACGCTCTAGGACTGCATACAGACAGGATCCTACTACTGTCGCTCCACCAGTTTGACACTGAAGTCTCTTTCTGCAATAAAATACGGTAACGACTTTTCAAATAAGTCAGAATTTACACTTTAGCATTTTCACTAGTTAATTTTTAATGAGTTATAGAGAAATAACTCGGTAGAGAAACTGGAGACTCAAAAAATGTCGCTGCTAATGCTTATCCCATGTAAATTTTATATCTTTCTACTGGCTGACTTGCTGCCTGTTGTGGTGCTTGTTGATATCATTGTTCTTCTCTGGAGATGTGATGTGAGCTGATGGGCTGCACGTAGTAGCCTTTTTCTTCCATCCATCCATCCATTCGCATCCGCTTATCCTTTTTAGGGGCGCGGGGGGCGCTGGAGCCTATCCCAGCTGTCTTGGGGCGAGAGGCGGGGTACACCCTGGACAGGTCGCCAGTCTGTCGCAGGGCTAACACAGATAGACAGACAACCATTCACACTCACAGTCAATTTCACATTCACACCTATTGGCAATTTAGGGTTGCCAATTAACCTATCCCCATAGGTTAATTGGGGATAGGTCTTCTTGCTGTTATTCCCCTCCATGAGCTCCACTAGCAGGGCTCCTCTTTTTTTCTTTTTTAATACTGAGGAGGAATGTGCATCAATCGCACATGATATTGTTGTTTTAGTTGATGGTGGCAGTTTCAATGTTGCAGTGTCTAAACATAGACAATGATGCAGAAATGAGTACGTTTGGCTTTGCAGGTGCTTACAGGTTTAGTTTAGAATCGCCTGCAGAGGTGTCAGAGAAACTGATGAGGATTTATCTTGCTCCTGCTCGTCTGTCTGTATTAGGGGTTTCCTCCAAAACGCTGGCCACTCTCTTCATATTCTGCTAATCCAAATGGACCTTGAGGAGTCCCGCTGCAGCAGCGAGCTCATTGCATCAGCAAAGTAGGTCTCAATCTCAAACTCCTGAACAGATCTGATTTCAAGCAGGGTCAGTGAGAAACGGGACATTGTAGGCGTTTGAGTTGTGTTTGTCCGCCAACAGATACTGCACCATGAATTATCTGACGTCACTGGAGGATCACACTTGTTGGGTGATTTTCATTGTGAAGGTTTCGAGGATCTCAGTACATTCCCAGTACATTGGTTTCCAAGGAGGTGAGGCCCAAGTGGAAAAACAGTCATTGTTGGACAACAGTTATTGCATGATTCCAGCATTGTGCTTGATGTTTTATAATAATAAGATAATGTTTTATGTTTTCTATCGAAGGAGTTTGGCACTCCGTGCATATCGACGACCTGAGAGATTCTGAGGACATGAGTCTGAACCTGTCGGTTTTCTGTGGAACTTTGATTAGCAGCCTGCTCAAACCTGCACTCGCAGGTAAACACTGTGCAGGAGAAGCATTACACTGTATCCAAACAGACAGCATTAGATCTCTGCGCTATAATGAGTATGCCAAGGAAATAAAAACTTATTTTTGCTCTACCCTTACAGCTTATTAATCGTCATTGTCTACATACAACATTGTGTTTTAATCCACAGTAGCCACAGAATAACAAAGATGCTTTTGTTTATGTTTCTTGCTTGTTTAGACTAATTAGCTAGCTAGGCTAGCTCTCTTAGCAACAATACCTTTTATTTTCACAGTGTCATTTATTTAAGTTTCTGCAATTTGTCTGTGATATATCAAACAGTTACTGAGATGTTAGATGTCAAAGAGTTTAAATGCAACAGGATAAAGTGGGTGAATTATTCATAGTTACTAACATCTCACCAGCTAGCTTTAATAAGCCTGAGTGCAGTTACAGGTGTGTGGTTTTAATATACTGTTATTTATTCAATTTAAAAAGTAAAAATAAGCTCTTAACTAGATTTTTAATAAATATATAGTTTTGGTTAGTTTTGGCTTTAAAAGGCAATTTAAGCTACATTTTTTTGTTACATAAACAGTATTCTTAACCTTCATCAGCAAACCACGATGATACGGAAACTGCGAGGGGAGGAGAGGCCTCTAAAGAAGACAGACATGTGAGTTAATGTATAATGAGATGATCATGAAACCATTTTTCATTATGTTTAAATGTATATACATGAAAAAATAATATAATTGTCTTTGCTCACAGGGCGACAGAGCTCAGCTTCACAGTCCGTCTTTAGTGAGGTCATGCATCCAAAAAGCGGTGGGTTTGCTGAGGGACCCCGACGGCGTGGCACCAAGAAGTATGGAGAGGATGCGCGTCCTTCTGAATCTTCTGGGAACTGGTGAAAACCACACAGGAGGTAAATATGCAATGCAGATGTCTATTTATATATTGCTGCAATACGCTTTCATTGCCCGACAACAAAAAAATGCTCCAAATATGCAGAATTTTGAAAGGGTTTGATGATTAATATCACTCAACTAGTCTTAGAGTCTTCATGTCTCTCTAATCAAACTGCTCTCTGCTTAAAGCTCACTTTCAGAGGTTGTTGTTGAGCAGACTGGCTGAGGCGTTGGCACAAAGAGAAGAAATGATGGGCGCTCCTAAAGACTGGGTGAACTTAGAGGCCAAGAAACGCCACGCTCTACAAGAGGGAGGGACTCTGAGGTAAAAACCTTCTGCTGATGTGATAAGAAACCTCACAAGAACCTGTGTGGCATCATTAACTCAGTCACAAGTATCAATTTGACTTCATACCTGTCTATGCAGTATGAATCCATAATTGCAGTAAATCCATTAAAACTAAATATTTGTAAATTGATCAGTTTTGGAGGTGAGGTGCACCAGATAGCATTGGACATTTTTATTATTTGCTCATGCTCTTGTGCAAATTAGGCACTTATATCCTGTGATTTTCTGTTTTATGTATAAACAAAAAAAAAAAATCAATGTTTTGATAAATAACTTTCAGACAAAACAACACATTTGATGTTTTCTTGTGCTCATTTTTATTGTCAATTTAATTTGATGGTGTTCTTGGCTTCTCTGAGATGTTTTCAGGAATACATATAAAATAAACTTGCCTGTCATATCTTTGAATTTAAGACACACCCTGTGGCGCTGTCTTCAGTCCACTGTGACACCGATGCTGGCCAGCATGTTGGAGGTCATGGACAGGTATGCCAATCTGGACCTGCTCTCAGATGACAGGATCAGTCAGGGCCTGATGCAGCTGTGGTTGGACATCCTGGGAGACTCGCAGGTTTTACATCTAACACCTCCCCAAAAACAAAGGTACTGTACATTACCTCGTCTGTGTAAGAACATCTAACACGTTCGTTTTATTAAAACCAACTATTTTCTTATCGTCTAATATATCCCAGACCTCCACACGGAGATTTCACATTTAGTCATGTCACCTGAGAGTGGTAGTATTATTTTTTCTCTAATTATAATATAATATTTTCCAGTGAGTCAGATCAGGAGGTGCTTGTGCAGCACTACTTCATGCTGGACGGTGAAGAACGGCCCTGCTCGGCCCCGTTCAGCTGGCTGATCAGCATTCACCTCGAGACACTGTGGGAAGAATCTGAATTTATGCCAGGTTAACGACTAAATATTAATGTAAACAAACCGGTTAATGTAAACTCAAAAACAAACGAAGCAGATGTGCAGGTTGAAATAGATATCTGTCTTTCTCTCTTAACTTCAGTAACAAAAGAGGGCGGGGCGGAGAGGATTCTCCAGTCTGTGAGCGCCTTCAACAACAGCAGGCTGGGCGGTCACCTCCAGAAACTCTCAGATGGCGAGCGTTTGGATTATGGCCACCGCTACCTGCATGACTTCCTGCTGCTTTCTTTGAAGATCAAGTCAAAGGAGGAGCTTAAGGTACAGATATGATCATTCATATATTTCAGTAAAACATGTTATTAGAGGTATTTTCACAAGTTGTTGCAAATTCAAAATTAATTTTAATATTTTTAGATTTATTCCGAAACAGCTGAATAGCTCAGGTGCATGCACTAAAACAATCTGTACATCCTGCATAGAAACAAGCTGTTGGATCACACAGTGGGAAATCATCTTTTGATCACAGCAAGAGCTTCTTGCCATTAATCAAGCAATATCTGTAAGGTGGTGAATGAGAAGATCATAGTTAAAGGAAGTCATGAAAACACCCATGAACTTTAAATACATTTTGGGGAAGAGAAAGAGGGCCTGTGACAGCTAATTTAACCGTGAAAATGAGCCTGCTTGGTGAACTCTGATGCTTTTACAGTGGCGTTAATTATATGTGTCACATGCAGGTGTTCACCACGGCCATGCTGGGCTGCGTGCGTGAGCTTCAGACGTCCACGGGCGCCAAAGCTGACCTCTCTCCTGCTTGGATAATGGCTGCTTCAAAGCATTTTGCACTCAGACTGGACACCCTGTGCCACATATTTCTGCTGCAGCCCCAGCTAGCCAATCATGTCGCTCAGCAGAGGTCAAAGATGGAGCCAGGAGAAATGGTGAGGATAATCTTTTTGGCTTCATTTTAAACATTTCCGTCACACTTATGTGTTTTATGTTCTTAACAAGTAAGTATTTTATTTCTGGCAGGTCGAGGACATTTTAGCTCTCGGTATCTGTGTCGAGGAGACCAAACCTCTGACCGTGACCTCCCTAGACGAGTGTGAGTCCTTTATGCACAGGGTGGAGTTACTACAGCCGTGTCTGGATAGAGCATTCAGTCAGAAATACAGCGCCCTGTGTGGGCCTGCCAGTTTACTACGCATGGACTCCATCAGGTGAGTCACAAGTGACAAGATGTACAGAAGAAAAAGAAAACAATTTCTGTGTTTTTTGGGGTTTATTTTTATTGTTGTCTGCCATTTCAGATCACTGTGGCGTGGGATGCAGGTCGTCGCGTCGTTCATCCAGCACGTCACCTATAAAGTCAAACAGGACGACTCGAGATTGAAAGATCTGGCTCTCAAACACTGCAACCTTCACCTGAACGTGTGTAAAAATGGTTTCTGTGTTTCCCTGCTTTTCACAAATTTATCGAGCCGATAACAGCATGAACACTTATCTCATTTTGACATTTGCTGTGTGAAGGAGCAGATCAGCTGTTTTTCACCTAAACTTAATGTTTATTTTTATTTAATAGTTTCTTTTAAATAGTTTAATAGCTGTAACAGAAATGAAAAGGGGGTCGAATTTAACCTGGATTTTAAGACCTGATGCAGGAAAAGTTGGACAAAAATCCAACTAATTTTTTTAATATGTACATATGTATATACATATGGCAGATATTGCATGAGCTTAGAAATGAGTACATCAGAGGGTCAACTCGGGTCGAGCCCTTTGGAGACAAAGCTAAAGAGGCATCACCTCAAAGAAGATTGATGGATGTGGTGAAGGAGGACATGCAGAGGGTTGATGAGAGAGGGGGGTGCTGGGATAGGAGGAAACAAAAAACTCTGATGTAACTGTTGATGACTCAAAGCAAAACATGTTTCCACTTCTGATCGTCTAACAGCTGATGCAAGAGTCTCCTGATGTAAAACGTCTGGACACGCTGCAGCAGCTGATCCGCATCCTCAATTCTTTCCACGAGGAGTGCATCAGCAGGGACCTGAGGTCACACTCTGCTTTCATGACACTTCAAGACTTGATTTTAGACCTAATTTCACATCAATTTCAGACGTGTTTCATTATTGTGGTGAATCTTAAATAATTTCTAATA